>JAPDHQ010005187.1:0-25205 GCA_026184515.1 Peronosclerospora sorghi | reverse complement strand
GAGTTGAACTCCTCATCCACGATGGACGAGTCAGTTTTGGTGCAAACGAAACAGTCATTGAATGCCCGAAGCGGCCTCAAGATCCTTGCGGATCCTGAGGACCCTTACCATTCCTTGTTAAAGGAAGTCGGAGATGTCATTAGTGAAAACCCGCCGATGGGGTTACAACCGGATCGGGGAGTCCGACATGAAATTGATTTGGTTCCCGGAACCAAATACTGCGTCACTAGGCAGTGGCCTCTCCCCAAGGAACAATGCGACGTCATCGACGCATTCTTCAAGGGGAAAGAAGAGGCAGGGATGGTGCGGGAGAGCAAGTCTCCCCATTCTTCTCCCAGTTTTTGTGTTCATAAACCGAACGGAAAGTGGCGCATTGTGCATGCTTACAACAATCTGAATAAAGCTACTGTACCCATGCAGACTCCGATTCCTCGGAAGGATGTCCTCCAGAACAATATGGCGGGATGTACGGTGTACAGTGCCTTATATCTGGTGGACGGGTATTATCAGGTGCTCAAGCGAGCGTCCGATATTCCGCTGACAGCGGTTAGCACGCCTAGTGGCATGCTGTGGGAGTGGCTTGTTATTCCACAGAGGCTTTCAAATGCGCCAGCGACTTTCAATCGCTTGGTGACTCAACTCTTCCGCCCTCATAGGAAGTACGCTCAGACGTACTTCGACGATATATTCGTTCATAGTAGTGCGGAAGGCGACTCGTCTGATGTTCAGACGCATCTGATACACCTTCGAGCTGTGCTCGAACGTATGCGAGAGCATAAGTTGTATGCAAACGCATCCAAATGTATCTTTGGTGCTGAGGAAATTCCTTTCCTCGGATGCTTCATCGGTAAGGATGGAGTGTGGGCGGATCCCGCGAAGGTGAAAGCCATTGTGTAGTGGCCTTCGACTGTAAATCTTACAGATTTACGGAAGTGGCTTGGATTAGCCAACTATATCCACAAGTACAGCGAGAAATACGCTGAAATGGCGAAACCATTGACCGACCTTCTTAAATATGATGTTGATTGGTGTTGGGAAACCAAACACCAAAACGCTTTTGAAGCGGTTAAGGGTAGATTGTTAAAAGCCCCCGTTCTTACTCTCCCAGACTCTGGGAAACCTTTTAGCGTCTTCTGCGACGCCTCCGATTTCGCAATCGGATGTGCTTTATTACAAGCAGACGAAGCGGGACCGCGTGATTGCGTTTGATTCGAGGCAGCTTAAATCTGCGGAACGGAATTATCCCGTTAATGATAAGTAGGTACTTGCTATGAAGTATGCCCTTGTAAAATTTAGGATTCACCTACTCGGCTCAAAGCCGTTCGTGGTTTATACTGACCACGCGTCCTTACGGACAGCGACGAAGTCGCCTCATCTCTCCCAACGGATGGCCCGTTGGCTCTCCTTCTTTGCGGAGTACAACTTTGAGGTTAAGTATAAACCTGGCAAGCAGAACGTGCTTGCAGACGCGTTGTCGCGTCGTCACGATTACGAGCTCGCTCACGCGACATTCGTCACCACATCTGTGGTGGATCTCATACGCCAGGCGTATGAGAAAGACCCACAGTGTACGGCGCTAATCAGCGCGTTAGGTGAAAAAGGTCTTGTCTCGTCTGATACAACCCTGTCAAGTCGAGCAAAAGCTCGGTTACACCGTTACAGGTACTGTGACGGTCTGATATTTTATAGCACGAGCGTGGAGGACACTCTGCGGGTGGTAGTTCCTCATGATGAGGAACTGAAGTATAGAGTCCTCTTTGAGGCACATGACTCCCCTACCGGGGGTCATTTAGGTCGGGATAAGACCTGCAGCGCTTTAAGCGCTTTTTATTGGTGACCCAACATGTATAAGTGGGTCGGTGCGTATATACGCACCTGTGAGACGTGTCAGAGGGTTAAACCCTCTGCAAGTTCAGCTGCGCCTTTGGCGAGCTTATCGGTTCCAACGGAGTGTTGGAAATCCATTAGCATGGATTTTATCTTCGGTTTTCCGAAGGATAAGGCCGTTAACACCGGCATATTGGTCTTTGTAGACCGATTGAGCAAGATGGCTCACCTGGCGGCGGTGCCAGAGTCAATTGATGGACAAGGATAAGCGAAAGTGCTCCTAGACCGTGTCTTTCGACAGCATGGTCTACCCGATTCCGTTGTGTCGGATCGGGATCCCCGTTTTACGGGACAATTCTGGGGAGCGTTGTTTAAGGTGCTAGGCACCAAGCTCCTCATGTCCACTGCGGTTTATCCGCAGACGGACGGTCAGACGGAACGCGTTTATCGCGTTGTAGAGGATATTCTCCGGAGTTTATATCCGGATTCTCCAAAGAGTTGGAGTGAGATGCTTCCGATGGTTGAATTTGCTATCAACCATTCGGTACATGCATCTACGGGGTTCACCCCGTTTTACGTAAACGGATTAGTGAATCTGAGGGTACCGTTGACGCCACGTGTGCGTGGCCCAGGGATTGAGGGGGGGGGAATTCTCCGATGTCAGCCCTGTATATGTGCGAAAGCACATCGATAAGTTTTTATCGACGCTCCTTAGTGTCTTACGACACGTTTGCGACGCCATGGCGGAAAGCCAAGACAAGCAAAAGGAACAGGCCGACCGCAAGGGTCGGTGTAACCAAAGGGCGTATAAAGTAGGAGAAAGTGTTTTATTAAACGCTAAAAACCTTCCTACACATGCAGTTTCTAATGTCTTAAGTAACAAACTACGCCCTAGGTTTGTGGGGCCCTTTAAGGTGTTAGCCCGAAAGGGCTTGTCGTATACCTTAGACATCCCGAAGGCGATGCGTACGCATCCAACCTTCTATGTGGGTATGCTTAAGCCATACCGTACCCTGAGGTGGGTCCCGTCTCGGAGGAGGGTGAGAAGCCGGATATCCGAAATGCGCGACAGGTTGGAACATCTCCGACAGGGTTGAAATACGACCCTGAAGCTCCCCAACGAGAGGCTCGAGAGAGCCAAGCCGCCGCTCAATGCGTTCATAGCACTCCCTTCGTTGCGGAGTCCCTCCTGGGCATCTTGGATGCGACGGCTGTGTCGATCACAGTGCTCGTGGAACTCACGTCGCAATAGCGCGACCTCCTTCTCCAGTCTTCGATACGGAGGGTACTCCACATTACCATGTGGAACGTCTGATGGCACGACTCCACCACCGGGGTGAGACCCAGTACCTGGTGAAGTGGAAAGGTTATCCACATTCCCAGAGTTCGTGGAAGTCCTAGAATCCCCTGCGGCAGGATTTCCGAGACGTCGTTGACGCATTCGAGCGGGAGAATCCCACTGCGAGTCGACGACCAAAGGGGCGGGAGAAGCCCATCCACTCCCAGTAGTTTGGAGTTCGCCGGAGGTAGATGCAGAGTTTGCATTGCTCTCCGGCACCACAGTGAGGGCATGGGCGCTAGCATAGAGCGTGAGATAAGGGGCACGTAATTGCCCCATCTCTTTGGCTCTGGCAACCTCCAAGCGCAATGCTCTCTCTATCCGAACGTCACGTTCGGAATAGCTATTGTACAGCTCTTTAAAGCTAGGGAGACGTTTCTCCCCTTCCGCCCAAGTGCGGAATTTCTTCTCTGCCTCTTCGGCATCTTCTCCTTTGTAGGAGAACGAAGGGAACCTCGCGGAGGTTCTCAACAAAGGCACCCTGTGCCTGTTTCCCTAGGCAGTGAACTGCTTCTGCGTGAGCAGTCTTCCCGGAGTTAATTCCGGCGTACGATTTGACGCGGCGGTACAGCCGCAGTGTAGCCGGTGCGTATACGCACGGTGCGGCTATCTCACAGAGGAAGACTCTTCCTTAAAGCGATGCCTACCGCTACTTAGCCGATACGCCCTTATAAAGGGCTTAGTAGGAGAGATCTCCTACTCGGGGACAAGATTCCCGGGTTGGCTTACTAATTAGACTTAACGGCTGTGTTCCCTTTACGGGATGTAAATAAAGGGATGGCTCCCTCTTACCTACGACATTCACTGCACGCACGACCGGTCGAGGTCGCGCGACTGCACTTTAGAGTGAAATGTAAACTGAATATATTTAATATGTAATTAGCCTAATTTTTTAAATTAAACTAATATAAACTATATGTAATACTAAGTAGAATATTCCAAATTCGTACCTAGCTAAAATGTAGTGTACACACCTGTGTACCGACACGTGGATGGCTGACACACCACCACACCAAGGGCCCCTGCCCTGATTGGTTAAAATAACCAAAGCTTTGAAACCTTTCAAACCGGTCAATACTGACCTCAACCGTAGTGTACTCATGTGCACCAACACTAAATGTAACTCGAATGTAACCCCGTTACACCCTCCCCCATCAAGACTATTTCTTACGCAATAATCAAAATCTTGTTGGAGAAGTCCAACGCCAGTACCTCTGGCTGTCCATTGTACACCTTCAGTGGTGCTATGGACGAAAACTATTCCGACAACTCGGAAGTGGATGCCCTTGGGGAGATCTCCCCAACGGCTGGCCACGCTGACAGCGCCGAACGGCGTTGTCGGTCATCCAACCCATTCCCCACACGTGGGGAAAACGCACTAACTCGTGCGTCACCGTTACGCGCTAGGGGTTATACCTCCCGGTTGCCACAGGCGACCACCACCAATGAACCGTCCTTGGTTCAAGAGGCCCGACGAGCCGTACGGGCACGGAAGGGACCTCGCGACCCTCAAAAGAGGGCTAATCAGGCGGTCAAGAGGGGTCTAGCCTCCTATACCCTTGGTACAGCGGCTATACTGTCGCGTGAAATTGCGCGTCGGAACCAACTCCGGATCCGACTACTAACGCCCAAACATTATACCGTTAATTCCTACCGAACGCGCCTCGGGAAGCAGTCACGCGGTGTCCTCGCGGATATCATCCGCGAGATTCCCTTTGTTCTCTTGAGGTACGAAAGCGTCGAAGACGCAGAACAGGAATTTCGCGCCTGGGCGAAAGGGGAGAAACTCCTCCCCAGTTTCGATGCGCTATACAACAGCTTTTCCGAACACGACGTTAGGGTCGAGAGGGCGCTACGCTTGGCCTATGATCAGGCCAAAGCGCAAGGGCAATTACCTGCCTCCTATTATACGCGCTCTGCTCTAGATGTGGTGCCGGAGAGCAATGCAAACTCTGCAACTACCTCCGGCGAACTCCCAACTACTGGGAGTGAATGGGCTTCTCCCGCCCCTTTGGTCGTCGACTAGCAGCGGGATTCTCCCGCTCGAATGCGTCAACGACGTCTCGGCAATCCTGCCGCAGGGGATTCTAGGACTTCCACGATGTAACAGGGTTACATTCGGGTTACATTTAGTAGGTGGTGTACGTGATACACTACGGTTGGGGCAGTATTGACCGGTCCGAAAGGTTTTGGACCATTGGTTATTTTAACCAATCAGGCGGGAGCCCTTGGGGGTGGCGTGGCAGTCATCCACGTGTTGGTACACATGTGGTGTACACTACATTTTAGCTAGGTACGAATTTAGTAAGTTCTACTTAGTATTACATATAGTTTACATTAGTTTAAATTAATTTAGGCTAATTATATATTGAATATACATTCAGTTTACATTTCACTCAACCGACTACCAGACGGACGACCTCGACCGGTCGCGCGTGTAGTGAGTGCAGTAGCGTAAAGGGAGCCCTCCCTTTAGCTACACCTTTAGTAAGGGAGCCTTGCATTAAGGCATTAGCGAAAGCTAATTGTAAACCAAATTGGGAATCTTGGCCCCGAGTAAGAGAGCTCTCTCCTACTATGCCCTTTATAAGGGCGTATCGGCTAAGTAGCGGCGAACGCCGCTTAAAGGAAAGTCTTCCTCTGTGCGCTAGCCGCACCGTGCGTGTACGCACCGGCTACACACGAACTCTGTGAGTGTGGATAACTCTTCTACTTCACGAGATATTGGGTTTCACCCCGATGATGGCGTCGCGCCATCAGATGCTCACATGGTAATATGGAGTACCCTCCGAATCGACAACTGGAGGAGGAATTCGCGCAATTGCGACGTGAGTTTCGCGAGCGCTGTGATCGAAACAGACATCGCATCCTGGAAGTCCAGGATGGACTCCACGATGAGGGGGATGCAATTGACCGCATCGAGAGGCGGCTTGACTCTCTCTAGTCTTCCGTTGCGGAGCTTCGTGGTCGCGTTTCGACCCTGACGGAGATTTTGTCACTCCGCCCTGCCGTGTCTTACGGCTATGCGCCTTCCCAACCTCCTCCAAGAGGAGAGCCGCCTCCGGGTTCTGGTATGGCTTAAGCATACGCACATAGAAGGTTGGATGCGTACGCATCGCCTTCGGGATGTCTAAGGTGTACGACAAGCCCTTTCGGGCTAACACTTTAAAGGGCCCCACAAACCTAGGGCGTAGTTTGTTACTTAAGACTTTAGAAGCTGCATGTGTAGGAAGGTTTTTAGCGTTTAATAAAACACTTTCTCCTACTTTATACGCCCTTTGGTTACGCCGACCCTTGCGGTCGGCCTGTTCCTTTTGCTTGTCTTGGCTTTCCGCCATGGCGTCGCAAACGTGTCGTAAGACACTAAGGAGCGTCGATAAAAACTTATCGATGTGCTTTCGCACAGATACAGAGATGACATCGGAGAATTCCCCCCCCCTCAATCCCTGGGCCACGCACACGTGGCGTCAACGGTACCCTCAGATTCACTAATCCGTTTACGTAAAACGGGGTAAACCCCGTAGATGCATGAGCCGAATTGTTTATGGCAACTTCGGCCATAGGAAGCATCTCACTCCAACTCTTTGGAGAATCCGGACATAAACTCCGGAGAATGTCCTCTACGACGCGATTAACGCGTTCCGTTTTTCCATCCGTCTGCGGATGATCCGCAGTGGACATGAGGAGCTTGGTGATTATCACCTTAAACGGCGCCCCCCCAAAACTGTCCCGTAAAATCCCCATCCGATATAAGGGAATCAGGTATACCATGCTGTATAAAGATACGGTCTAGGAACACTTTCGCTGTTCCTTGTCCATCAATGGACTCTGGCACCGCCGCCAGGTGAGCCATCTTGCTCAATCGGTCTACAAAGACCAATATGCCGGTGTTAACGGCCTTATCCTTCGGAAAACCGAAGATAAAATCCATACTGATGGATTTCCAACACCCCGTAGGAACGGATAAGCTCGCCAACGGCGCCGCTGAATCTGCAGAAGGTTTGACCCTCTGACACGTCTCACAGGTGCGAATATACGCACCGACCCACTTATACATGTTGGGTCACCAATACAAAGCGCTTAAAGCGTTGGAGGTCTTATCCCTACCTAAATGATCCCCGGTAGGGGAGTCATGTGCCTCAAAGAGAACTCTATACTTCGGTTGCTCATCATGAGGAACTACCACCCGCGGAGTGTCCTCCGCGCTCGTGCTATAAAATAGCAGACCGTCACAGTACCTGTAACGGTGTAACCGAGCTTTAGCTCGACTTGACAGGGTTGGCTCAGACGAGCCACCCTTTTCACCTAACGCGCGGATACGCGCCATACATTGTGGGTCTTTCTCATACGCCTGGCGTATGAGATCCACCACAGACGTGGTGACGAATGTCGCGTGAGCGAGCTCGTAATCGGGACGACGAGACAACGCGTCCGCAAGCACGTTCTGTTATCCAGGTTTATACTTAATCTCAAAGTTGTACTCAGCAAAGAGGGAGAGCCAACGTGCAGCCGGTGCGTAAACGCACGGTGCGGCTAGCGCACAGAGGAAGACTTTCCTTAAGCGAGCGATACGCCTCTACTTAGCCCATAAGCCCTAATAAAAGGGCTTAGCGTGAGATTTCTCTCTCGCTCGAGGCCAAGATTTCCCCAGTTTCCTGTTAGCGTACGCTAACGCTTTAGCTTTACGCTTCCCTAAGTAGGGAATAGCTAGGGGATGCACTCCCCTGCTACAACACTCACAGCACACTCGACCTTTCCGGGTCGAACGTCTAGCTGGCTAGTGTAAGATGGAAACTGATTTATATTTAATATGTAATTAGCCTAAATTAATAGAGGTCCACTAAACAGAACCGTGTCCAAATTAGGCTTATTTAGAACTCGTTTTTACTCGATGATGATTGGCCGTTTCAACCAACCAACAAAAAAAAACTAAACCCTAAACCCTGCAGACTGAAAACAGCCAATCAACATCGAGTAAAATCGAGTTCTAAATAAGCCTAATTTGGACACGGTACTGTTTAGTTTTTCCCATATTAATAAACTAATGTAAAACCTATATGTAATACTAGGTAGAACTTACTTAATTCGTACCTAGCCGAAATGTAATGTACACCACCTGTGTACCAACACGTGGCAGGCTGCCACGCCTTCACCAAGGGCTCTCGCCCTGATTGGTTAAAACAACCAATAGGTCCGAACCTTTCGGACCGGTCAAAACTTGACCTCAACCGTTGTGTATTTACATACACCAACGTAACTAAATGTAACCCCGTTACAAGGATAATGAGATCATTTTGCGGTTGCAGGCTCAATATGTCAACTGTTGGGCGAAGATTACCGCTGCACTTCCGGGCAGAAAGACAATAGTGTGAAGAAACATTGGCTCTTTTCGCTAAAATCGTTAGGAAGGTCGCGTGGTAGTGACACATGTTCGAGAGATTTGGCTAAGTCGAAGCGTTGCAAGACGAGAAAAAAACTGACAAGGCGACGTTTCTTAATTTATTATCATTAGATGTAACATCATAACCAATTCTTAAAAAAAAGCGGGCCATAACAAAACGGCGATGCCCCAACAATGCAGAGTCGTTCTCGAGATTGCTTTCGGGGAATAGTGACGGCGGTATGGGCCGCAGCACTTGATTATATAAGGCTAGTTGCCTATCAACTTGGGGTGTGTGGCCCGATCAGCCCCCTAATTTAGGGCATCTCCACCGGTTCGTGCTATATTATATCAAATTGTAGCTGCATAGTATTACAACCTCAATTTATTTAATAAATTCGGAGCACACTTGCTCCAGCGGTGTCCATCTTATATCAAATTCTTATAAAAAGCCCATTTTATTGCCATTTAACGCCACAACTATTGAAACCACGAGTGATCAAATGGCCAAATACGGCAAACTCGACGAGAATTTTCTTGTTCAGCTGCTTGAGGACGAGGAAGAAGAGGAAGCTCTGAATATGAATGAAATTACCTTGCTACTAGAGGTGCATCAGGAGATTCACCGTCACGGCGGTTCCCGCCCGGGAAGAGCCTCCAACATTGACCGAGATAGGCTACAAGGACAAGAGCGTCTCATGAAGGATTACTTTTCACCTAGTATTGTTTTTGGCGCGCGTTTATTCCGGCGCCGCTTTCGTATGCACCGAAAATTGTTCTTATGCCTTGTAGATTCTTTTGAACGTCACGATAAATATTTTCAGCAACGACCAGACGCGACCGTCAAACTTGGCCGCTCTGCGCTCCAAAAAGCGACGGCCGCTTCTGCCATTTAGCGTATGGAATGCCCGCGGATGCTGTGGATGAATACTATCGTATTGGAGAGTCGACTGAAATCGAGGAGCTACAGCACTTTTTCCGAGAAGTGATTGAGGTCTTTGGAGATGAATATCTCCGAAGTCCAACTTCTGTGGATGTACGCCGTCTCCTCGAGGAGAACGAAAAACGCGGCTTCCCGGGAATGCTGGGCAGTTTAGATTGTATGCATTGGGCATGGAAAAACTACCCCACAGCTTGGGCCGGGCATTACAATGGAAAGGAGGCAGAGCCAACAATTTTGCTCGAAGCGGTGGCCTCGTATGATCTGCGGATATGGCATGCCTTTTTGGCATGCCAGGGTCACACAATGACATCAACGTTCTGGACCGGTCAGATCTGTTAGCAGATATCCAGAATGGCCGCGCTCCTCTCGCTGAATACGTCATCAACGGACATCATTATCAGATGGGATACTATCTTGCTGATGGTAGGTGCCCCAGATTTTGTCAGATCTCAAAAATGACTCGGTGTTCACCAAGCCTCACGCGGTGTGTATGTGCTCCAACGCGTTCCGCTTGGGCGACTCTCGTCCTAACTATTGCAGAACCGCAGGGCCAGAAACTAAAAATGTTCGCGAAAAAGCAATATGCTTCCAGGAAGGATGTTGAACGCGCATTTGACGTTCTCCAAGCACGCTTCGCTATCGTCAAGGGGTCTGCACGGTTTTGGAGTTCAAGGTATTTGCACAACATCACGTCCGCATGCGTTATTTTGCACAATATGATAATTGATGACGAACGCGACCTAGAATTTAGCGAAGTAGACTACGACGGCGCTCTTCCGTTTACCTTTACCTCTTCGACCTCAACTGTCACCGCCACCGCCAATGCTGCCTGTGCCTTCAAAGAATTTGTTCGCCGTTACCGCGCCATTCCATCTGAAGCACGACACTATGAGTTGCGAAATGACCTGATAGAGCACCTCTGGGATAGGCAAGGCAATGAAGAATAGAGATAATTGTAGCTATCAATTTTATATCCAGTTATCTTTCTCTTCCAGTTCTCGTAAAATTCGTTCCTGTTGTACTCGAAGTATCGTCGGCGAGCTCCTGTCATCTGTGCGGGGTCTTGAAGCATGATTGTATTCAGGATGGCAGTGTGCTGGGAGTCATCCATCTTCTCGATCGCAATTCTGCGGCGTCGTGACTCCTCCGAAAGCACACGCTGATTCTCCAGCATTTTGAGCTGGAAATCTCCTGCATTAGATGCTTTTTTTTCGCCGACTTCCTACCCTCCGGGCGCACTTCCCGCCCCGCGGCCGACTCCTCCTCCTCCTCTTCGGCGATCGTCCTCTATTTTGTCTTGGCCTTTTTGTGGTCAAGTCCTTCCATTTTTGGGTATGCCGGAGGATGGAACACACCACCTGAAACGTGAACGGAGCCTTCTACTGCTCCTCAAACATCTTCATAGTGTCCCGGACCTTGTCAACAAAAGTTTTGCCGCTTTTGTTGCGTGCTTCGATAGCGGCGAATCAGCCGCAAAATTTTATTCATCATGCATTGAATATGCTCCCAACGTGTTTTCATAGCGTCCGGCGTCCGGTCGGTGGTCTGCATCGCGGAAGCAAAACTGCTGTTGACTCTGTCCCAAAACGTAGTGGATTTCTGCTCGTCACCAATGATCGGATCCTGAGCAACTTCTAACCAGCTTTTCGCGATTTGCTCATTGCTCATCATCTCGCGGCCTCCAGTTCCGTCCTTTCAATTTTTTCGGTGTGGCGGACGTGATATCGGAAGTGGAATCGTGAACGGGAGCGGCGGGAAGGGGCGCATGGGAGTCGGAAACAGGTGCGGGAGATGAAATGGGCGTGCTGGAAGAGGACATGTTGGATAAGTTGAAGGGAGGGGATATGGTCGTTTCGAATGTTGCGGGAGTGTTTAGGTGGCGGTGTACTGATTTAATATGCGGGGACAATGATTCCAGATTTGACACTGGGTGTCCAGGTTTTTAAGAAATTTCTAATTTAGCACATATTAATTTTACCGGTGGAGAACCGATTTTTGAGATTTCGGTGTTAAATTGATATAGAACGCATTTAACATTGACCGGTGGAGATGCTCAAGAGATGAATGGATAGAGAGTGGAATGGTAGATTGAAAGATGATCAAGTCAGGCAAGAAGAGGCGTTTTCTGCATCGGGCTTCACCAGACATTCGACGGTTATATAAACGTGTCGCAATTTTGGAGAAAGAACAAACAGTGACGAAATAGATTTCGAGAGCGAGGATACAAGACATTCACCACTCACAAATGCAGACAAATTTGCAGATACATGGGTCCGATTATTAGGGGTCCTACATAGTCTCGTTACGAAAGACGAGATGGACCCAAAACTCCAATGTTTCCTGCGCGGAGCAGCCACCGGGAAGGTGTTGCCTTCCCAGAACGAGATACTAATGCGCCGGATGGACGAGGGGGAAATCTTCACAGCAATCAAATCGCTGTCGCGGAACAAGTCACCGGGACCGGACGGGATAGGAATTGAATTCTACAAGGATTTTTCTACCGTCCTAATTTAACCGTTAAGTGCCCTATTCAACAGGATCATTGAAGGAGATAAGCCACCGGAATCATTCCTACAAGCGTTAGTTACTCCTCTGCGAGAAAGTGGAGACTCGGCCAACGCGATGGATTACCGGCCTATATCCCTTCTGCAATCGAGTTACAAGATATTCGAGAACATACTAGCAACCCGACTTCAGCAGTTTCTAGGGGAGCTGATAGGGGCCTCCCAGCAAGAATTTGTCGCCGGGAGACGACTTCACCGTGCAGTTACTCTTATACAGGCAATATTGCAAACGGGGCAAGACGACATACATTCGGCACCAGAAAACAGTCCATCAGTCCTGTTTCTCGATTCGCGAAAGCATATGCCACTGTGGACAGAATATATCTGTATGGGACACTGAGAGCGTTTGGTTTCTCTCCGAATTTCATTGGATTGGTGGAAAGCCTACATCTTGGCACAACAACGCAGTTCATGGAGAATTATCAGAGCATGATACCCTCCGAAATTCGTCAAGGTTGCCCATTGGCTCCTTTACTTTTCATCCTAGCGGTGGAACCATTATCGTTAGCGATCCAGGAGGAAGAGTCAATCCGGGGACTCAGACCGTGTCTACTGGGTACTCTTCACAAGTTTTCAGCCTTTGTTGACGACTCTACGGTTTTCTTAGAAGAGGCAGGATCGATCCCAAAAGTGCTACAACTAGTGGAGAGTTTTGGGGAATTGTCAGGTCTGAAAGTTCAGGTTCGTAAAAGCAAGTTGTTGCTCCTGAACAAGGCAATCGTCTTTCAATATTGGCATGACATCCCGGTTTTACAGCGGACAGAGACGACGAAGTACCTAGGTTACGATATTGGATGGACGGACCTTATGGAATTGAATTGGGCGAGGAGACTACAAAGTATACGTAGACGACTTCAAGTGGCAACAATATGTGGTACGACAGTCATGGAAAGGGTTCTGCTATTTAACACCATTGCGCTGCCTGCCATCCTTTTCACGGCAAAGATTTACCCTCCGCCCAACATACCCTGCAACAACTGGTTCATATACAGATGCAGTTTATATGGGTTAAGGCTACTTCAGGGGATACTGTACGGCATAAATATCACCGGCACTTCTGTATACACCAAAAGGGGCAGGGGGGATGGGCTTGATTGCGATACCACTGGCGATTCGAATCCGACGGGTAAGAGATGCTACCTCTTGGCTAACTGAACCGCCTTCTGTATATAAACAGGCGTGGCTAAGCTGGAGCCGGGTACAGATAGATGGTAACCAACTCAGGAACCTTACTCCTCATACACAGAGGACGAGACAAGGATATAATGGGGACACCAGAGGACAAGGGGCTGATCTATGCCTGGAACTCGGACAGTGGATGAGTCCAGACGAAGCGCAATCTACCCAGTTACAGCGGTATATTCAGAGTTTACCGTTACAACTTGATTCGTTTCGGAACGGAGGTTGCATGGACAATAGGAGAGGGATACGAAATGGGAGTCGAATTACGCTAAATCTAGATTTAGCGGACCATCCGATGCACACTAGTTTCACGCCGACGATGGAAACCTTCTGGGGGAGTTTTACATGGCATTCAAATCCCTGGATCATCGATGGAAAAGGTGATATGTTACGGGTGGGCAGATACAAGAAGATATGACAAGAATCTATCAATGAAATGCGGATCCGACGTATATCTGGAGCTGTATATGAGTGCCAGGTGCAAGCCAAAGAAGATAGCAGTCACGTACGACGCATCATCATTGAGTGGATGTACTGGATTATTGTTTGCTCGCCGAGGGTGTACGTGGGTAAATATATCGGGGAATTTCCCCCTATACAGATGTATGAGACTAAGAGCCTTTATGCGGACATGACATGGGAGAATCTAGCGGACGGTTTGATAGCAGGATACGACAGGGTTGGAACGGCATCAGTGATTTTCAAGCAATCCAACAATGGGATATTATGGAACAACACCAGCGACATAAACCAAGAGGTTGTTTTCCTACCACACCCGGCAATAAATGGTATACCCTGGCGCCTATGTGATGGAACACCAATAAGGAAGATGCCCTTACAAATGCGAAGGGCATTTAAGCGGTTATATCATGAAGATATTTCACTGCAATTGGGCCATATTATGGAGAAATGGAAAGACAAGTGCCGAGCAGATAAATGAATGTCGTCGGTGCAGCAACAAAGTTCAAGGCAACTGTGGGAACATCGACATGTGCTGACAGATTATCAAATCTGGGTGAGCTATAGAGTGGCGACAATTCAACTCAATACATTCACTATGGACAGTGGCACCGGTAGCTCATGTCAGGTTGACGAGAAATGTATGGCACGGGGGAAAGGTGTCACACATATCTTGTGGGGGTGTTCAAGAGTCATCAATGTTTGGCGGTTCATTATTTCTAAATGGAACGGTGAGACTGTCAACAAAGACCAAGTGCAAAGATACGCATATGCAGTCGCGACACGGAAACCGCCGAAGATTACATTGGAAATGAAGAGACGCATTTCTCAAGTATGCCGCAGACAGGCAGAGGATGTGGAACGTCATTTCGAACGTATATGGTGGTCACTATGCAGTGTAGCCATTACGTGTCTTTGGAATCATCGCAATATGGCTGTTTTCAGACAGGGAAAGCGTTCCGAAGCGGAACAAGTACGCAAAACATGGATAATATGCTGGAATCAGCTGAAGGCATGGGAGGCGTAGGAAATCCGAAATGGGGAGTCCCGTCTGGACGGGCTTGACTACTACTTTGTCTCCAGTGCATTGAGGAAGAACCAAATGCACACCAAATCGATGGAGCAGGCGAAGTTGAAGACGAGCGAAGTCCCAACCCAGACGACGAAACCAAACTTTACAAGTATATACATAAATATCGAGTAGCTTATAGTATATAACACTAAATAGACACTCTGAATAATTAAAAAAAGGCAATATCGAAATTAGTTGGTAACCAACTAATACCAACTCAAGAAATGACACGTACTAATTGAAGGCATAATAACACGGGTATAGCTAGTACTTTACCAAAGCGATGCATAGCGGTTGTGTCCTATCATGCAGTCGCCCAGTATATACAGTAGTTGACTAACCTGCAGGTCAATGATCATCCGGGGCTATGACTCTACCAAGATGCAACTAAGTCATTGCCCTGGCTATGTTGGTACGTGTCATTTCTTTGAGTTGGTACGTGTCATTTCTTATACCGGTACTTGAGTTGGTACGTGTCATTTGTTGTACCGGTACTTGAGTTGGTACGTGTCATTTCTTGAGTTGGTATTAGTTGGACAGTGCTCCCTCTCTTAAGTTATCCCCTGTTAAATTATACCCTCTCATAAGTTATCGGATTTTACGTCCACCGACCTCCGTCTATGGCCGATAAGTTATAAGTTATAAGTTATAACTTGACCGGGAAATATAACTTTACAGAGGGAACATTTTTCTTATATTTGAGAGGAGTATATCTACTGGAACCACCCATCCAGGATGGACTGCGTGGTGTTCGCACTACGAACATTAAGTTGAACATTGCGAAGAACTTTATAGGCAGCCTGGTGGCTTTCCTGAGACAGATCGAGCAAAGAATAGGCATTACCAAGAATGGCAAGTTTTTCAGCCTTGCTGAATTTGTTGCCAATGGGCTCCGCTTCGCCAGCCTCCCAACGTTCGTCGTTTTCCTCCTCCACCTCCTGAACCTTCGCCAGAATCTCCTCATCCGTCAGCTCCGGCTGCGCGCTCCCATCCTCTTCAATAGTATTGAGGAGCTCCGAGATTGACATCGGATTGCGAATGCGCAGCTGCTTGAGTTTCGCTTCCAGATCCTGCTCCAGTGCACTCTTAATCTCCTCCACCGTCTCCACCATGTTGTTCACCGCCACCTTCACCGCCGGCACCGGCGTTTGGTTGACAGGGTCTTTGCAAACAGGCCGGTGTGGTTGAAGCAGTTGGTGATAGTGCTGGCCGAAATTTCGTTCCAGGCGGCAGTTGAACAGCGCATGGCAGTGAGTTGGTCGACTTTGTAGATGTTGCCGATCTCCCCACGCTCGTCGAAGTCGATTGCATTCTGCAGATGGAACCGGAGATAGCGGCGTTTGAATGCCGCAATGATGCCCGCATCCATCGGCTGAATCTTGGATGTGGTGTTCGGTGGGAGCGGCTGAACCTTGACATTGATGAGGTGCAGGTTCTCCGTGATGTGAGATGGAGCATTGTCGATCAAGAGAAGGATTCTTCTGTTTGCGTTCTGCAGTGATGTTAAGCTCAATGACAGCCTCAAAATTTGAGTTTCCAGCTTTTGACACACCTTCATCATTTTGTCCACATTGACAAGCCATTCCTGGAAAAACACACCAGTCATCCACGCCTTGGTGTTGTTTCTATAGAGGAATCCGAGTTCCTGGCCAGACTTATTGTTGAAACAGCGTGGCTTGTTGGCTTTGCCGATGAAAACGGCTGAAGTTTGTCGGATCTATCTGCATTTGCCGTGAATGCAATGGTAATCCGCGTCTGAACCGATGCCAGGTGAAGTCAGTCTTCCCAAAAGTGTAATGATTTGCTTTGAGCTGAGCTTTACTCACTTTGTCTTTCTTCTCCTTTCAATCTCCTTCTGGGCAATGGTTCTGTCCGGAGTCATGCTGTAGAAAAGTCCTGAAATTGATCAAGTTAGAATTCAGACTTTTGTTTCCAGCGCCAGTTTCAAATCAAAACCTACCAGTCTCATCCATGTTGTAGACATCCCGAGGGGCTTATTCGGCGATGATCTTCTCCAGATTCGGTAGAGCCTCGTTCATGGCCTCCACATCCACTGAACCGCTTTCGCCATGGATGCGAATGGCACGGAGCTTATGGCGCTGTTGGAACTTCTGGAGCCATCCGTGGGAAAAGCTGATCACCTCCGCCGGAATATCCAGCGATTCAGCAAACCGCTGGGCCTTTGCACAAATGAGGTCGCCGGTGATGATGACGCCACGGTGCTGACACTGCAGAACCCAGACGGCCACAGATTCTTCAACGGAGGGATGTTGAACAAGCCGCTGACGCTTTGCATCCAAGCGGCTTGGATCCATCTCCTCCAGACTAGCCCTCTTGCTGATGATCTTGCTGATTGACGCCTGCGACAGCGTCTTAGTCAGGCCAAACTTTGTTGTAGCCCACTTGGCCAGGGATGTCTGGGACATGCTGCTGTTCTGCTCCTTGTGCTTGCAGATTTGGAGGCGCTGAGCGTTGGTAAGGCGGACTTGGGACATCTGCAATTTCCAACAGCGTCACGATCAATCAGTCCGCCTATCCACCTAACCCGACCAATCAGAATGCAGCATTAAATATGTAATTACATGTCAATAAGGTCCCTATCCACTGCAGAAGTACTTCTGCCCCTCGAACTCAAAGCAAACAGGGAAAAACAGTTGAAGACGTGTCTTATACTTCTAGACACGTGCTAAACCTAGCCAGGGTGCTAGAACTGGAGTACCTTGTCAGCAGTGTGAAGATCAGTGGCTCTAGGCTGGTTTCCTCTGTTGTTCTGGAAGTTTTTGGTTTGGAGTGGGTGTGGTGGTGTCCCTTTGATTCCATTGTGGCGCTTTTTTGATTCTTTAATTAATTGATTTTTCTTATGCATGATGCCACTATCATCCGAAAACTTATAACCTCCGATAGGTTATACTGTTATGCGTCCACCGGAGCCATAACTTATCAGAGGGAGCACTGTACGTGTCATTTCTTTGAGTTGGTACGTGTCATTTTTATTGGTGAAAAACTGCGTGAGTTGGTATTAGTTGGTTACCAACTAATTTCTTCACACTCATTAAAAAACATTGACCGGTGGAGATGCTCTTAAAGGTTCATTTTTGAAGCCCAAAACTTATCCATATTTGCAGCATTTGGACATAAAAGGGAGGGGTGTGTGGCCCTATCAACTTGGGGGGGGTGGCTCGATCAATTAATTCCCTTAAACTAAATGTAGTGGAAAATTTAGTCAGACTCCAGAGTGGACAGAAGTGAAGGGGCAGATTTCTCACCCAAACCCGCTTTTCCATCATTGTCCGTGGAGCCTTCAATTCGTCAATTCTGTACAACCTGTCTTACAAGCACGGCAAAAGATGCGGCGGACGAATGATTGGACTGAATTTCAACAGCAGCAATGAACGGACCAAGTATGGGGAACAGACAACCTGTAGCACACGAGCAAATCTGGGTCCGTTACAGAGCATCAAGTGACGACTGGAGACCTTCTACATCCGGAATCCAGACGATTCAGTATGCCCAGTGGATTGTCGGTCTGGTGGAACACATTATGTGGGGGTGCATAAGGGTTCGAGCTCTTTTGTGTCGCTTACTAAGATTTTGGACGCGGACGTTAGTCAATGAGACAGCAGAGCATTGTTAAAGCGAAACAACGGCAGCAACCAAGCACCTCCACTGAGTGCCGACAGTGGATCGTCATCACACATATGACGCCCGTGCGATGATGTATCTTGTTGATGGCACGAAAAAGTACTGAAATCTAGCAGGTGCACATGTACTCGTAGCGAGTCACTATGGAAAAGGATAGCCATGTAGCCATGTGGTGAATGTATAAGTACGTTAGCCGTATGAGCTGTTCGAGTGCTTTTGTGAGTTCGCTTGTACCCTCGTCCCGTTGCCTAACATATTAACTATACCTAACCGTGCTGCGAAGACGAAAGAAGAGACAAGGTACGTACTCTAGGACAGTCAATAAGCCCCTGCATTCTGTGAGAGGGTCGTCCACCACAATTTTCTCTCCACCGTCATTGGCGCTTGTGTCCAACCGAAGCTGCTCGAAATCGTACAAATCACCTCTTTCCCTTCTTTATAAATTCCTCGACTTTACGTCTTCAGGATATCATTCGCTTCATTTCTCGTGCGTTTTGTTGAGCCATTCTTTTCTGTTCCATTAACGAGGCCGATACTTTTCTTGCATCGTGAGTTCCAGTGAAACTACATCAGGTGGCCGAGGATCGACCATCATGTCGCTGCTTTGCATTTTTTTCAGTTCCAACCAGCGTGTAACTCATTCAGCTCAGTTGATAATAACGGTTGAACCTGTTGAATTCTCCTAACTGTGCTGAAATATCTGCGGGAAACATATTCCAACTGTCGCTCCCTCTCCGACATTCCTCCTGGACTTTGACCTTTGACCTTGCGGTTCAATCAGAGGACGTCGTAAAATATGATTCCGAGGAAAAGATGACCTGATTCCTGTCTCGCGAATTTTCAAAGTTGCACCCTCCAAAACAACGTCTCGCGGTATCTAGATTTCTACTCCAGTACCGTCACCGTCGAGGACAAGTGTCGGGTCGTGCACAGCTCCTTAGCAAAATAATACCCTGCGCGTTACGAACTGCCTCTCGTTTGGCGGAAACGCGAGGCTCTTCGTTTTGCTTTTCTGTTCGATTCAATTCGACGATAAATTATCGTGTAGCTGAAACTTTCCGCGACAGCATCAAGTAGACACCATTGACAGTGCTTCTATCTGGATCAGCATGGTCTTAAACGCAGACTGTGCTGCCCCGACCTAACGCTGTACTCCATCTGCGCACTGTCTTTTGCGATTAGAATTAGTCCCCTGAATTTTCAACTCTGCCGGTGGCAGTTAATCTCAACACTAGTTCCATCGTAGAATCGATAACGCTGCGGACACGTCGAATGCCTTTCGTGATGAGGGGATGTGTTGGGGCTTACTTCAACATGTAGATAACATGTAGATCATGCAAACATTTTGGTTAGTTTTCGTCTGGTATTCAATTTCAGAGGGTGATAATGTATTTCTGTCAACGGTTATACCAGACTGCCATTCATTTTGCAATTCGATTACACGATTGTCCTCATGACCGGTCCTCCGTCTCCTAAGCGCCAACGTACCGACGACAACAAGCCTGATGAGAAGCTGGTGGAAAAAGTGCTTGAATCCGTGCAAAAAGTAGAGGACGAGCTTGAGAAGATCAATGTGGAGCAGGCCAAAGAAATCTTGGTGATTGAGACCAATTACAATGCAAAGAAGCGCCCCACGTACGTCAAGCGCAACAAGCTGCTGACCGAGATTCCTCATTTCTGGAAGCAAGTGGTGCGTGAGGACGTCTGCTACTTTGATATTGGTTATAATAGTCGGTGTATATACTCACTTGATTTTAACAATGCTGATGCAGTTCGTAAATCACCCGCTGGTGGGCAACTATATCACCGAGGACGACGAAGTTCTGTTGGACTTCCTGCAATCATTCGATGTAACATTTGTCGGTGACAACGGAGGTTTCAAGATGGAGATGGTAAGATTCCTTATGCTTTCCTTCCACATAGTTGCTCAAACCATTTGAAAACTGTCAGACTTTTGAGGAAAACCCATATTTCTCCCCTACGAATTTGTGGAAGCAAGTAAATTATTCAGAGGACGAGGAAGGACTTAATGTTACTGCGTCAGAAATCACCTGGAAGGATGAGGCCAAGATGACAGACGAATCACAGAAATATCCCTTCTTTCAGGTTTTTGATTTGAACGAATGTCTTTTTATTTATGGATTCAAAGCCTGACCTACTTGTAATGCAGTGGTTCGTCTCTACGGATGGCGATCAAGACGTAGCAGAGATTATCAAAGAGGAGGTGTGGAAGAGCCCCGTGCGGTACTTCTTGATGGTATGATGTGATTAGTTGTTGAATTCGCTGAAGTAAACATTTTAACAATGTCGTTCTGTTGAGCTAGGATGAAGATGAGGACGAAGATGAAGAAGGCGAACAGGAAGAGGAAGACCAAGAAGAAGATGGGGATCAGGAAGAAGATGACGAGGAAGATGATGACGAGGAAGACGAGGAAGCCAAGCAATAGCTTCCTAAGCAGAATTGATTACGATTCCTTGCAGCGGCAATAGTAGTTAATTACTTCTTTTACTACTTCGACTTAGGGTTGGTTGCGTTTGTTGCGATGCACTTTATCGAGTCTATAGCTTGAGTACAACTACCTTTACAGCGTTATTGTGACTTAACTGCTCTTCTTCACGTACATCACGCTAGGCAGCCACTTGATTGGATTGCGATTGTAGATTGGCCAGTTTGGTAGAACCAACTGTAGTGAAAACCACATTGTCAGATCAAGCCATACGTAAAATGCCACGTCATGCTTACCAGTGCACCTACTACTGTAGCTGCCATCCAAGCCTGCAACGGATATTTAAAGTCCTGGTGAATGTAGCCATAGATCCAGCAAGGTGTGCAAATTATCACAAAGCACACCACTAGAAGAGTCTCAGCACGCGCTTGCCCCTTATAGTCGACCATTTCTAATATGACACGTAACTGGGTTGTGTCTTAGACTTATGATAATAGCGTTTAGTCTTGAAGATGGAGTGGGTTACACAAAACACCATTTTGCGACTTTGATCTTAACTAGTTGAAAATGTAATTTAAATTTAGCTTTCGAACTTTGACTTCGATTTTTTGGTCGTAACTGTATGAATTGGACGAGCCCAAAATTCACTGATAAAACCCAAAATCCACTGATAAAACCCAAAATCCACTGATCACGTGATCATGATCACGTGATCATCCTTGACCGAGCGACATTACATTTCTTCGCCTGGGGACGACTTTTACGATAGCTCTAATTTACTACTATGTAAGCATCGGCGCCAGACAAAACAGAGAACATGGCCAATTTGGCTAGTTCCACCTACGGGGTCCGTGTGCTGTTCGCCACGTACGAGTGGTTCGCGCCTGCGAGTCAGCTACTGCTTCCTGGATCTCCGGTCTTTATCGCCCATAGATTCACGAATTTTGGCAAGTGGATGGACGGATGGGAGTCTCAGCGTTAATGAACACCTGGTCATGACTGGTGCATACTGGCGTTAGGAATGCGTGGTGCCGTGGATGTCATTGACGTGGACACTGCTTTCTTTATGGGCAATTACCCTCACGTCTCTCTATTCAAGCCGCAGAGTTTGCACAGAACTATGACGCCGACGCAGAAATTGCGTTTCAAGGTCTAACGGCTGCATCCACAAGAGATCGTAAAATGGGGACGAACGACACGTCCAAAGAAATCAAGTTGGTGGAGCGGCTTAATTCACTCTAATGGACGGAGATCGTTTCGGTCACAAAGCTAGGAGCTGGCTGGATACCCTGAAACCCATCACAATCTGCTAAGAGTTGCGCGATGTAAGAGATGGCCTTGGACGCATATTCGACTGAATATGCTCCCGCATGGTGGAATCGCACGTTTGCGTGTGTTTGGAGAAGTGGTGATTGATTGGATGCATATTAAGAGCTCAGAATGATTTTCTAGTGAGTATTGCGCACGGAGGACAAGTGATTGGCTACAGTGATGGGCACTATAGCCATCCCTGTAACAGGGTTATGTGGTGAAGTGGAGTATTTATTTACAGCATGAAGGTGATCTGCGGCATTTATTAATTCTTGGTATATTTTTATCTCACCAAACGCTACACGTTAGCATGACGACACTTTTACGCTGGTGATTTCTTCAAACACTGAATATTAGTGTTAAAATTGTGTCAAGCCTTCCATATGTGAACAATATGAACACTTAGTGTATCATGATGTTAGTAGTGCGAAGGCTTCTGTCTTCTAATATGATGCTTCTATCCACCACTAGCATCGAGTGATGCTTCTCACATTTCCACAATGTCTTGGCCAAGTTGTTTTGGTTCTAGTATCATAGCAGTGACGCTAACGCTAAGTTGAGCGTCTCCAACCCCATAAATGTCTAGCAATTAGGCGCTAGGGCTCACGAGATAGCAAATAACCATACTATGGAAAGAAACCATCAGCAACGCCATAGAAAGATAAGACATAGGCGCAACTTACCAGCACAACGGCGGATTCATACTGAGCGGCAGAGCCAACGAAAAGTTAGGCGCCCTCGGCTGCTTGGGTCGCTCGCTTGGATGGTCTTGAATGTTCTCAAGTGATGAAGTATTTTGATTTTGGATGAGTGATTTTGACCAATCATTAGCAACCTGCGAAGGACAGATTCCGACGGACAGATCGCGATGTCAAAGCTAATCAATCAAGTTCCAGAGGGTGCGACGGCCAGGTCGCTATGTCATAACTGATCAATCAAGTTTGAGAGGATGCGGCGGCCAGATTGCAACGGCAAATATGTCAAAACTGATCAATCAAGTTCCAGAGGGTGCGACGGACAGATCGCGACGGACAGATCGCCATGTCAAAACTGATCAATCAAGTGTCAGAGGATGCAGCGGCCAGATTGCAACGGCAAATATGATCAACCAAATTACAGAGGATTGCGACGGCCCCAGAGTCCAGTATTGAAGTCAGCGCTGAAGTAACCAAGAAGTAGTGGGTGAGAAAAGTGATTGACTTTGATGTAGGAGTTAGTAACACTATATAGAACGAAATTCCCCTGTACTGCACAGGTCTCTGGCGACTTTCAAAAACCTTTCCTTTTTAACTCCATACAAAAACCAAGTGTAACATAAGGAAGTCAGTGAGCACACGCCCTAGTGAGTGAAGCAGCAGCCTGTTGAAGTGCTCAAGTGTTGGGGGCAGCCCGGGACAGCCTTGTGAAGTGCACGCCAAGTGTAATTGATTGATTTGTTGGTTCGGACGGAAGTATTAAGTACCCGGGAAGTTAAACAAAGAGGACTCGCTTAATACCTCTTTGTGTTGTTAATTACGTGGAATTATAATAATTTTCAACCCCTTCACGACAGTTACATTCGAGTCACATTTAGTAGGTGGTGTACGGGAGTACACTACGGTTGGGGTCAGTATTGACCGGTCCGAAAGGTTTTGGACCATTGGTTATTTTAACCAATCAGAGCAGGAGCCCTTGGGGGTGGCGTGGCAGCCAGCCACGTGTTGGTACACAGGTGGTGTACACTACATTTTAGCTAGGTACGAATTTGGTAAGTTCTACTTAGTATTACATATAGTTTACATTAGTTTAAATTAATTAAGGCTAATTATATATTAAATATACATTCAGTTTACATTTCACTCAACCGAATACAGACGCACGACCTCGACCGGTCGCGCGTGTAGTGAGTGCAGTAGCGTAAAGGGAGCGCTCCCTTTAGCTACACCCTTAGTAAGGAAGCCTTGTTAAAAGTGGTTAGCGAAAGCTATCTATAAACGACCCCGGGAATCTTGGCCCTGAGTAGGAGAGCTCTCTCCTACTAAGCCCTTTTTATAAGGGCGTACCGGCTAAGTAGCGGCGAACGCCACTTAAAGGAAAGTCTTCCTCTGTGCGCTAGCCGCACCGTGCGTGTACGCACCGGCTACATCTGGTAGCACTTGTAGTCAATCCAACACCTGTGTTGGTAGACTAAGGCATCCTCTGCAAGGGATGAATCAGGAAGATTTGTATAGGTTAACAATCGTCCAGCAGGAAGCCTTTAACAGGATGTTATCCTTACTGGGTGACGAGGGTATGCAGCTCCTAGTGGAGAAGGGCCTTGAGGCCGTAAAGGCAAGGGTCAATGCCCTCATCGCCCATGAGGCAAGTCTAGGTGGAAGTCGTTCCACGGGGTGCGTCCCCCATTATCATTTAAGATAAAGGAGTTCACCGGGGAGAAGGGTGACAACCTGTACGTGTGGTTGCGAGAGGTCGAAACGGCCTTCGCCACAGCGAATGTGATCGCTGATCACTTGCAAGTGGGACTTGCATTGACCCATCTTACGGGCAAAGCCCGTGCATGGGCGTTTACGTGTCCGGATTCGGTCACGAGCGTGTTTCCAACCTGGGAAGTCCTTAAGCAAAAGCTTATGGACATGTACGCCACGCCTGATCTGGTTTTCCAGAATCAACTGGCGTTTATGAGGTTCCGTCAGGGCACTAGGGACTTGGAGACATATTTCCAAGAACTGAAGACCTGTTGGCAGGGATGTACGCGAAAGCGTATTCGGATGATGTGTCCATCCCCGTCTTCATGGGAGGCCTGAAAAAAGGGCCAGCACGTTCGGAACTGTTCCGATGCCGACCCCAATCCCTGGAGGAGACGTTTAAGATGGCGTTTAACGCCGAGAGGAACTTCCATTCCTCTAAGGTGGGTCCCGAACCCATGGACCTGAGTCAGGTCGAAGCGGAGGAGAAATCTCCCGCTAAGATTCACTCTGACTCCTTCCCGCAGAGCTTCGAAGCGGAGCTCCTCGCAATGTTGCAGAGGCATGGGCCGCTGAGATGCTTCCTGTGTGGAAG
>JAPDHQ010005185.1:0-19107 GCA_026184515.1 Peronosclerospora sorghi | reverse complement strand
ATCAGCTGTTGATCGGCGAAGGGGGTACTTGATCAGGCAGAGAAAGTCTTCCCTGCCCGATCACGGAGCCTCTGGAGTCTTAAAAAGCTAAAAGAACACCCAAATATATGTATTCTTAGCCTAGACTTTACGAGGGAGGGGAATTCCACTAAATCCACCTAGAGTTCCCGTGGGGCGCTTGTAGCAGCCGAACTCTAGGGGCCAAACGTGAACCAAAAGGGGAAGAGGTGAGAGCGCTGCTCAATCACGTTCCCGAGACCAAAAAAACCTTAACAGAAGAACCGCTGACACAGCGGGCGGAGTTACGACGAGTTCTCAACACTCTACGCCTGTCGGTGGGCCAAAAACGCACAAAGTGATCCCGCCCGGGACGTAGAGATGTATATTAACGGGGGAGGCGCAAAGGTGCCGTCCCAGAAACGATCTGCTAGATCGTACGCAAAAGGAGAACTTTATTATTGCTTAAATCCCTAGAACTACCAATTACCTAATATCGACCAATTAGAACTACCCATTCCATCGCACTCCGTCGACCAGTCGACCTGATTTTTTAGGCCCTTAGCTCAATGAATGCTCTACCCCAAAAAAAGATTTTAAATGCTCTACTTCAACAGATTTCGCGGAAAACCAGCTATCTCTGAGCTTGATTAGCCTTTCACTCCTAATCACAAATCATCTCCATATTTCGCCACATATGTGAGTTCGATCCTTCAAATAGTTTTACCTATTTTTCAATCTGCTCATGATTAGATCACTCGGTTTCGGGTCTTATTTATATAACTTAAAGCTTTTTAAAACTTGATTTATCTACGCCTACTTTATATCCGTCGTTCGTCGGTGTTCGTTGCTGTTCGTTAGGTACCAGCACACAGTCGTACCTTCTCACGATGTCCCGTCTATGAACACCGCAGTTGTACACGCAACTGTATACACCGTGGTACACACAATCGTACACGCAATTACTCACCCGGTTGTGCCCACTGTCACACCCATAATAGTGCCCACAATTGGTACCAATTTTATGGCACACTTTACCACAGCCGCCCCTGAACCTCGTACCAGCCGTACAGCGGTTGGGGCGGGGGTCGATCATGCCGTTGATCACCAAAGATCATGCCACCGTTGATCGCGTTGTCCACACCCATTAATCATGAAATCTTCGATCAGGCGATCAGCACCCATCAATCTGCCCTTTTTCCCGTCGATCAGGTCATAATCGATCAGGCCGTTACCGTTTAGTGGTACACCCATAGCGATCAGGCGTTCATTCTCCACCAACCGTGACATCATCGATCAGGCTCTCGCGATCAGGCATTCCTGCATTTCCATCTTGCGAGCCATAACAGATGATGCCCTAGCGACCACAGCTAACGCTCTTGCCCTAGATCGGGCCATGGCTGATCAGCTGATCGCCGCGGTCAATCAGGCTTACAGCCTGCAAGAGACACTCCGCGCACGAGATGAGCAAATCGCTGCGCTATCCAACTCGCTAGCGGTGAGCGAAGACACTATCTCGGAGCTTCGCCAGCAGCTCGCTCGCGCCAACCGTGACGTGGCAGATAGTGATGCCGAGATCGAGCGGGCCGCCCTTAAACAGCTTGCGCCACTGCGTGATTTTGTCGACGCTGCAGTCAACGATCTCAAGTCCAAGTTAAGGGCCGCCGAGAAAACCAAAGCCGATCAAGAGAAAACCATGGCCGGTCAGCGCGCCCAGATCCGCGATCTGGAGAGCAGTCGTGATCGCTATCGTTATCTACGATCGGTGCAAGAAGAAACCATCTCTGATGAAGCGCAATAAATCTCACGTCACACGGCATCTCCTGATCAAGCGACGTTTGATCAACTTCAGCAGCGCGTGAGCATGCTACAAGAAGAATACGGTTAGGACGCTTCCAAGAACCAGCGCTTGGTCGAGCAGGCGCTCAAGCTCAGCTCCGAGGTTGAAAGATGCAAGCGTCAACACAATCGCCTCCGTAAAAAGAATAAAGCTAATAGCTTGCTGATAGACGACTATACCGCCATCATAGCCCAGATGCAGGAGATATGCGAACGTGTCGAGGGGGTGTCGGATCTCAAGACGGAGCTGGAGGATCTGTACGCCGAGAATTCCCATCTGGAGGAAGAGCTTTCCGCAGCGCAGCGCCGCTCCGATCGAGTTTCTGCAGATCGCGACACGCTACGCAATCAGCACGCAATCACGCTGCGGCAGGATCGAGATGAAATTACGCAATTGCGTTCATTCCACTCGGACCTTCAAGCCCAGTTGGCTGGCATGTCACTCCAGATGCAGATCGCCCCGGTCGCCAGCAACTCTCCTGCCGGTTTTGATCAGGCTGCATCGTCTGCTGGCCTTCCAGATGATTCTCCAGACAGCTCGGTCAGCCGAGTCGCTTCTTCGTCTAAAATACGTATTCACCGTTCACGGTCTTCATCTCGGTCCAAGCGGTCACGCCTCCTTTCTCCCGTTTCGGGGGCGAAGGCGGAGGATGATGATCCTCCAAGTCCTGATCAGGACGATCAAGGTGGATCCCCTGATCTGATCGCTTCAATTCCATATACTCCGACGATCAGCGAGTATGGGAGCGAGGGTCCGCTTGATCAAGGCTCCGCCGGGTTCCTTTTTCCTCGTACGGGTGATTTCAAGTCGTTGATCATGGTTCCGGATGGTGCAGCAGACGAAGACATCTCGCCGTGGATTCCCAGTCAACTTATTGGTTTCGATCTGCGTAGCGTCTCGGCTCAAGTGGTCTTTGACTACTTGACCCGCCACGAAGGATGGTTGTTCCCAGTCGCCACGCACGCCCCTTCGACTGATCAGTGGTTTTGTCACTTGATCACCCAGCCGGAGGTAGAGCGGTTATACTCCCAACGCCCCTGGGACATTTTTTCACGATTATGTTTCCACCCGTTTCTTTCCTCTCGATCGGCTGGTTTGCCGACTTTGAAGCGAAGTACCGGTCTTTTCTCAACCATCACGCGCAGGCGATCTGGGATTCCACACATTATCTCCCCATCGATAAAATCCTTCGCGAGAACGATGACTTTTTCCAAGGGTATTCCAACGGTAGGCGTCAGTGCAGAAGCCGTGCCGGGGCATCATGGAAGAGAATTGTGGAGTTTGTTTTGCAGGGGATGATCGACGGGAAGTGTGATCTCGACATCTTCCTGGACCCGTCAATCACCCATTGTGCTCGAAACCGTCCCTTGAAGTTCTCCCCGGCCGACGATGGGGCTTGGTACCCAGGGTTCCTATCGGACCCGCCTCCTCGGACCATATCGGACGCGCTGAACGAGGTTGATGACTTTGAACCTTGGCGGATCCAATATCGTCTTTCTCCTGATGATCACCCTGGCCGGAACATCCCTCGCATCCGCCGTAAGTTTTATGGGTCTGATTAATCGGCTGGTCACTTCTTCTTTAATCAGTAAACACTCTTGATCATGTCATTTATACCTGTTTCTTCGTTACTTTTCCATGTATAATATAAATCGGTCTTCCGTCGGCTCATCTGCCGTTACACCACAACCATATCTCGCAATATCCATTTTATACACCACATCAAGTCCGTTATCATTTCCTCATCAATTGTGAGTTTCATCAATCATTTTCTTCAATCGGAGGTTCTTCGATCATAATCCCAGGATCATTCCGCCGATCACGCATTAGTTGGAGTCTTCGTCCACTAGCATTACGTCAAACCGATGTATGTTGATAATCTTCCTTTCGAAGTCTTTGATCAGAGCATCACAGTTCAGATCTGCCTCGTCTACCCACGACGGCTCGGCATAACCTTTCCAGTAGACCCGATATTCGCGTAACGTTCTTCCATACCTAGTCTTTCGACCAGATCGGACATCGGTGATACGATCAACTTCAAATTCATCTGGATCTAGCGTCCTTTCCCAGCTGTCTTCGGGTAGCAAAGCTTCATCGAAATCAAAACGATCTTCTACCCCGGCTGATAGCACAGTAGTAGGTCGATCTGTAAATTCCTTGACCAATTTCAACTTGGACAGGTGGACCACTGGAATATGCGATAGTCGGTGCCAGCTGTAACCAATCTCGCCGCATGATCACCGATCACCTCATCGACTCTGAAGGGTCCATGCCACATTTGCGCCAGTTTCTTCGCGAACCCTTCTTTCACCCGATCGAGGTATAACCACACCCTTGATCCCGCTTCGATCTTGTGTGGTCTCACTTGATCTTTGTGTTTCTCAGCTCGATCAGCTATTGCTTGATGCAATAGAGTGCTCACTTGATCACGGACGTAACGGTAGTCTTTCTGCAACTTATATCTACACCGACGAGCATCCCGGTCTTTACACCGAATTCCACCCAGTTGCAATGTTGATTCCAACGACGATCGTGGGTCCCACCCATACGCCAAATAAAGCGGTGTTTCTCCACGAATGCGATCAGGGGTCGAATTTAGCGCGAATACCAGTCGCTCTTCATACGAACTCCAATCCTTTTGACCGACATCTGATACATACATCTTGATTGCTCGCGTAATCGTCTGCACCGTTATTTCCGCCTTGCTGTTCGCCTGTGGACGGTATGCCATAGTGGAACTCTGTCGTTGTCCCATGATCTTGTTGAACGCACGAAATACTTCCGACATAAAAACGGGCTCTCGATCATGCCTGATCACCTCACTAGCCCCAAATCGTCAAAATACACATTCTTCATAATTTCTGCGACTTTCCGCGCTGTGCGGGACGACCCAGCCTTCTCGATCACCATACCCGTGAACAGATCAGTCCAAATCAGCAGTTCCGTATGCCCATCAGTTGATGGGAGCAGTGAAGGTATATGATCCATGGCTATCACTTGGAACGGGTACGTGGCCTCGATATTCCCCGGCGACATGCCCTTGATCGTTGGCTGGCCCTTCCCCGTCTCACAATCTACGCATTGTCCAACAAATCTTTGTACGCTACGAAATAGACCACGTCAATGAAAGTATCGTCTGATCCGCTGATATGTACGCCCAATACGTTGGTGTCCTCCTCCTTCCAAACTCACATGGTAATGTTGGAGGACATCCGCATGTAGGGTCCCAGGTAAGACCAGCTTAATATAAGAGCGTCGATCGTCTTGATCATCTTGATCATCGCTGGCTTTTCCTTTAACCATATTTACACAGTAAATCAACAATACTTGTTCATCGACATCGTAGTTGTCGGCAATTTTTGCACAATCCTTTATCTCGTCTGCGCTCAATTGTGAGACGTCACCGTACAAGTAACTTCGAAAATCATGAATCCATTTCTCTTCGTCCTGCGCCTTTTTCACACGTTCCACCCTCATCCCTTCTATGGATATTTCGGGCCACGCTGACAGTTGCGGTTGACGGAGGTTACGGGATCGCGTCGTCACCAGTACTTGTGGGACAGTGGGATCTTAATTCCACGTGATCACTTCCGACAATCTGTTGAGATCGACAAATTACTCCAGCTGTTTCTCGTCATCAATCTCACATCTTGTTCCACCCTGCATGGTCATAGAGGTGATATGATCAGCACTATTATTCCACTCTCTTTTGGCGTGCAACATATCATGATCGGTCCATTTGCGAAGGAGTTTAAGCGCACGCTGTTGCAACACTTGCAATCGCGGAGCTTTACACTCTTTTTCACCGCGCATTTTCCTGATCACCAAATTCGAGTCTCCACACACGATCACCCTTCCTTTGGGATATCGCGACAGTAGATCCAAACTTAAGAGCAGTCCATGGTATTTAGCTTCATTCACTGTGATACCAGGTGCATCATCAACAACCGCGATCATAAGCTTCCACTCCGGTAATTTCCACACGATAGCGCCAAACGCACCCACACGTCGCTTGATACTTGCAGATCCATCGAAACTGATCACGTAGAGTTCTTCGCCTTTCTCAACCCTAGGAGGTGGTACTTCAATCATCTGCCGCGGTTGCTTTTTCGGTGCGATCGCGATCAGGGCATCATCAACTTCGGTGCGAGGGGTGATACTTGCGGCTAACGCCCCTAGTAACTCCTCTTCTCCATGTACACATTTCTTGATCTCAAGGTCCCATTGTGATAAGATCGCAGCCCATATTCCCAATCGTCCGTCTAGCCCGTTGGATGTTAGTAACCATTTCAGCGTGGATCGACGTGACAAGACAGTGATAGACTTTCCGACTAGCATCGTGAAGTAAACATCCAAAATCCGCAGAAGCGCTAGAACTTCATTTTCGACGGGGCTGTAATTCAGTTCACCGCTCTTCAATGTCCGGCTGGCGAATGCGGCGGGGCAATATACTTGATCATTTTCTTGTACCAACGCGGCAGACACTGCCCATTTGCTAGCGTAAACCACGATCACCGGCGTTTTGGATTGATCAAAATGGTGCAGGGTTGGGGCTGACGCAATCTTCGCTTTCAGCATACTGAATGCCACTTTTGCCCTGATCAATCGATCGTCTTCATGATCCGAATTCTCCTTGATCAGTGGTCGGCTCTTCAACTCTTGATAATCTATTTCTCTTAATTCGTAGAGCACAGCGGCATAGATCGCGAAGTCTTCAATAAATCGATGGTAATAGTTCAAACTCCCCAAAACCGATTGCATAGCACGTAAGGTACCAGGAAAAGGTAACTCGATCAGATCATCCAATTTTTTTGGATTTATTTCCAAACCGCGGCTAGAGACATTATGCCATAAATAGGGAACTTCACTTCGCCCCCAGTACGATTTATTCATGCTGATGGACAAGTTCCACTGATCTCACTTTTCCAACAGGTTCCGCACCTTATCACACAGGGTAGTCCATGTATGTTCGGGGATCAAAAATATCATCGATATATGATCGCCGCTGCAGCACAGACGGTGTAACAGGGTTACATTCTGGTTACATTTTGTTATGTTGTGTACGTAAGTACACTACGGTTGGGGTCAGTATTGACCGGTCCGAAAGGTTTGGACCTATTGGTTATTTTAACCAATCAGGGCAGGAGCCCTTGGTGGAGGCGTGGCATCCTGCCACGTGTTAGTACACAGGTGGTGTACATTACATTTTGGCTAGGAACGAATTTAGTAAGTGATACTTAGTATTACATATAGTTTACATTAGTTTAAATTAATTTAGGCTAATTACATATTAAATATACATTCAGTTTACAAAACACGTCAATCCAGCTAGACGCACGACCTCGACCGGTCGCGCGTGCTGTGAGTGTAGCCAAAAGGAATACCTCCTTTAGCTACTCCCTTTCTAAGGGAAGCCTTGTCTCAAGGCGTTAGTTAAGTCTAACAAGTAAACCAAGGGAAATCTTGGCCACGAGTAAGAGAGAACTCTCTTACTAAGCCCTTTTACAAGGGCGTATCGGCTAAGTAGCGTCACATCGCCACTTACGGAAAGTCTTCCTCTGTGCGCTGGCCCCACAGTGCGTGTACGCACCGGCTACATCTGGTAGCACTAGTAGTCAATCCAACACCTGTGTTGGTAGGCTACGGCATACTCTGTAAAGGATGAATCAGGACGATTGGGAAAGGTTAACCCTCGTCCAGCAGGAAGCCTTTAACAGGCTGTTATCCTTACTGGGCGATGAAGGCATGCAGCTCCTATTGGAGCAGGGCTTTGAGGCCGTAAAGGCAAGGGTCAATGACCTCATCGCCCATGAGGCAAGTTGTCGTGAAAGTCATTCCACGTCCACGGGGGTGCGCCCTCCGTTGTCCTTTAAGATAAAGGAATTCACCGGTGAAAAAGGTGATAACCTTTATGTGTGGATTCGAGAGGTCGAAACAGCCTTCTGCACAGCGAGTGATCGCTGATCACTTGCAAGTGGGACTTGCACTGACCCATCTTACGGGTAAAGCACTTACATGGGCGTTTACGTGTTCGGATTCGGTCACGGACGTGTTCCCAACCTGGAAGTCCTTAAGCAAAAGCTTATGGACATGTATGCTACGCCTGATCTGGTTTTCCAGAAACAGCTAGCGTTTCTTAGGTGCCGTCAGGGCACTAGGGACTTGGAGACGTACATCCAAGAACTGAAAACCTTGTTGGCAGGGATGTACGCGAAAGCGTACTCGGACGATATGTCCATTCCCGTGTTCATGGGAGGCCTGAAAGAAGGGTCAGAACGTTCGGATATCTTCCGATACCGATACCAATCCCTGGGGGAGGCGTTTAAGATGGCGTTCAACGCCGAGAGGAACTTTCGTGCCTCTAAGGTGGGTCCCGAACCCATGGACCTTAGTCAGGTCGAAGCGGAGGAGAAACCTCCCGCTAAGAGTCACGGTGACTCTACCTTGCAAGGTCAGGAAGCGGAGCTCCTGGAAATGCTGCAGCGGAATGGACTGCTGAGATGCCTCCTGTGTGGAAGCACGGATCATCTGCGGAACAGGTGTCCGAAAAATCCTCAGCGAGACACTCGCTACAAGGGACCAAGGGGGGGAAGCCCTTGCCCAAGCCGTCGGGAAACGAAGTCTCCCAGTAGGTGCGGGGCTCCCTACTGGGGGACCCCTCAGTGCTGTTAAGCCCCAGGGTAGGGGACGACAGCACAAATCCCCGAGGGAAACGGTGCTTTCTAGCACCGAGTTGGTGTATCAGCCAGGTTTTCTGGTAGTCCTTGCGGACGTGAAAGCTTTGATAAGCCTTGGAGAGTCTTGATAGACTCTGGAGCGTCTGACAATTATGTCATACGTTCTTCTGTAGAGAAGAGTCGGCTGTATGCCGAGGCCCTATAGGCACGCTCTCGTGACGTTGTCACGGTCCGTCTTGCGACGGGCGTACAGGTTTCTGTACCCATGGTCTCGATTGACCTTAAGCTGAAGTTTGCAGACTTTGACAGCTTAGAACGTTGCCTAGTCCTGGATTTGGCCTCGAGGTATGACCTCGTTCTGGGCATGAAGTGGCTGGAACGCCACGAGCCATGGATAGACTGGAAGTCTAAGTCCATTGTCTCAACGCACCCGCGATCGGGTGAAGCATAGGCGAGTCATGAACCCACCTTTGCTCGATCGCAAAAGCGATTCTGGCGAGAGATGTCAGAGATTGGGATGTCTGAGATGATCAGTCCCAATGAGGTCAAGGAAGTATTCCTTGACGAGGGGGATTCGGCGATTAATCCCCACGCCGATATAGGCGAGACTGGTGAGTCGCCAGTGGTAGAGGTGGATTCCTCTGAGGTTAAGCGCGAGGCGCTTCCTAGAGAAGAGACCCGAAGTTTGTCTCTTCTTCAGGTCGGAATTGATTCCGACCACGCCGTGCTCGGCGAACAAGTTCCGAATCCAGTGGTAGGGGTAGAGACCCCTGTGGTTAAGCGCGAGGCGCTTCCAAGCGAAGAGACCCGTAGTTCGTCTCTTTCGCACGTCGGAATCGATTCCGACCACGCCGTTGTAGGTGAGACCGGCGAGTCACCGGTGGTAGAGGTAGAGACCTCTGTGGATAGGCGCGATGCGCTTCCAATAGATGGGGAAATTGCCTCCCCCCATCTGGGTCCCGGGACGAGTCCCGAGGCCAGTAGTCAGCAGTCCTATTGGATGCTGAATAGTGTGACAGGTGTTGTCACGGAAGGCGAAAGCCTGGAACGGTTTTCTGGGGTAGGAAAACTGTTGTCGTTGGAGGAGATGTCCTTTAACGAGTTTGAAACTGCTGTGAAAGCATGTGAAGTTGTCGTATTGCGTCCGGAAAAGGAGTTGAACTCCTCATCCACGATGGACGAGTCAGTTTTGGTGCAAACCAAACCGGCATTGGAAGCCCGAAGCGGTCTCAAGATCCTTGCGGATCCCGAGGACCCTCACCATTCCTTATTGAAGGAATTTGGAGATGTCATTAGTGACAACCCGCCGATGGGGTTACCACCGTATCGGGGAGTCCGACATGAAATCGATTTGGTTCCTGGAACCAAATACTGCATCACTAGGCAGTGGCCTCTTCCGAAGGAGCAATGCGACGTCATTTGCGCATTCTTCAAGGGGAAAGAAGAGGAAGGGATGGTACGGGAGAGCAAGTCTCCCCACTCATCTCCCACTTTTTGTGTTCGTAAACCGAACGGAAGTGGCCATTGTGCATGCGTACAATAAGCTGAATGCAGCGACTGTACCCATGCAAACTCCGATTCCTCGGAAGGATGTCCTCCAGGACAATATGGCGGGCTGTACGGTGTACAGTGCCTTAGATCTGGTGGACGGTTATTATCAGGTGCTCATTCGAGCATCCGATATTCCGCTTACAGCGGTCAGCACGCCTAGTGGCATGCTGTGGGAGTGGCTTGTTATGCCACAAGGGATTTCTAATGCACCAGCAACTTTTAATCGCTTGGTGACTCAACTCTTCCGCCCTCCTAGAAAGTACGCTAAGACGTACTTCGAGGATATATTCGTTCATAGTCGCGCGGAAGGCGACTCGTCTGATGTTCAGACGCACCTGATACACCTTCGAGCGGTGCTAGAATGTATGAGAGAGCATAAGTTATATGAAAACGCATCCAAATGTATCTTTGGTGCTGAGGAAATTCCTTTCCTCGGATGCTTCATCGGTAAGTATGGAGTGCGGGCGGATCCCGCGAAAGTGAAAGCCATTGTGGAGTGGCCTTCGCTTGAAAATCTTAGATATGTACGGAAGTGGTTTGGGTTAGCCAATTATCTCCACAAGTACAGCGAGAACTACGCTGAGATGGCGAAGCCATTAACTGACCTTCTTAAGAAGGACGTGGATTGGTGTTGGGAAACCAAACACCAAACCGCCTTCGAAGCGGTTAAGGGAAGCTTGTTAAAAGCTCCCGTTCTTGCTCTCCCAGACTGTGGGAAACCATTTCGTGTCGTCTGCGACGCCTCCGATCTCGCAATCGGATGTGATTTGTTACAAGCAGATGATGCAGGAAGGGAACGCGTGATTGCGTTTGAGTCGAGGCAGCTTAAAGCTGCGGAACGGAATTATACCGTTCATGACAAGGAGATACTTGCAATGAAGTATGGCCTTGTCAAATTTAGGGTTCACCTACTCGGCTCAAATCCGTTCGTGGTTAATACTGACCACGCGTCCTTATGGACAGCGACAAAGTCTCCTCATCTATCGCAACGGATGGCCCGTTGGCTCTCCTTCTTTGCGGAGTATAACTTTGAGGTTAAGTATAAACCTGGCAAGCAGAACGTGCTTGCAGACGCGTTGTCGCGTCGTCCCGATTACGAGCTCGCTTACGCGACATCATCACATCGTCTGTGATGGATCTCATACGCCAGGCGTATGAAAAAGACCCACAATGTACGGCGCTTATCAGAGCGTTGGGTGGAAAGGGACTTGGCTCGTCTGATCCTACCCTGTCAAGTCGAGCTAAAGCTCGTTTAAACCGTTACAGGTACTGTGAAGGTTTGCTATATTATAGCACGAGCGCGGAGGACACTCCGCGAATGGTTGTTCCTCATGATGAGTAACTGAAGTATAGAGTCCTCTTTGAGGCACTTGAAGCCCCTACCGAGGGTAATTTAGGTCGGGATAAGCCATACAGCGCTTTAAGCGCTTTGTACTGGTGGCCCAAGATGTATAAGTGGGTCGGTGCGTATATTCGCACCTGTGAAACGTGTCAGAGGGTCAAAAACTCTGCAGAGTCAGCTGCGCCTTTGGCGAGATTATCCGTTCCTACGGAGTGTTGGAAATCCATCAGTATGGATTTCATTTTTGGTTTTCCGAAGGATAAGGCCGGTAACACCGGCATATTGGTCTTTATAGACCGTTTGAGCAAGATAGATCACCTGGCGGCGGTGCCAGAGTCCATTGATGGACAAGGAACAGCGAAAGTGTTCCTAGACCGTGTCTTTCGACAGCACGGTCTACCCAATTCCGTTGTGTCGGATCGGGATCCCCGTTTTACGGGATAATTATGGGGAGCGTTGTTTAAGGTGCTAGGCACCAAGCTCCTCATGTCCACTGCGGATCATCCGCAGACGGATGGACAAACGGAACGCGTTAATCGCGTGGTAGAAGATATTCTCCGGAGTTTATGTCCGGATTCTCCAAAGAGTTGGAGTGAGATGCTTGCTATGGCCGAATTTGCTATAAACAATTTGGTCCATGCATCTACGGGGTTTTCCCCGTTTTACGTGAACGGATTAGTGAATACGAGGGTTCCGTTGAAGCCACGTGTGTGTGGCCCAGGGCTTGAGGGGGGAGGATTCCCTGATGTCAGCCTGTATCTGTGCGAAAGCACATCGATAAGTTTTTATCGACGCGCCTTAGTGTCTTACGACACGTTTGCGATGCCATGGCGGAAAGCCAAGACAAGAAAAAGGAACAGGCCAACCGCAAGGGTCGGCGTAACAGAAAGGCGTATAAGGTATGATAAAGTGTTTTATTAAACGCTAAAAACATTCCTACACATGCAGTTTCTAACGTGTTACGAAATAAACTGCGCCCCAGGTTTGTGGGGCCCTTCAAGGTGCTAGCCTGAAAGGGCTTGGCGTACACCTTGGATACTACGAAGGAGATGCGTACGCATCCAACCTTCTATGTGGGTATGCTCAAACCATACCAGAACCCGGAGGCGGGTCCCTTCTTGGAGGAGGTTGGGAAGGCGGATAGACGAAAGGAACAACAGGTCGGAATAACTCTGACAGGGTCGAAATGCGACCACGAAACTCCTCAGCGCTAGACACGAGAGACAATCCACCTCTCGATTCGGTCAATCGCACTCCCCTCATCGCGGAGTCCCTCCTGGACGTCCAGGATGCGACGGCTGTGTCGGTCACAGCGCTCGTGAATCTCACGTCGCAATTTCGCTACCACCTCCCCCAGTTCTAGATTCGGAGGGGGTTCCACATTACCATGTGGAGCATTTGATGGCGCGACGACATCACAAGGGTGAGACCCAGTATCTAGTGAAGTTGAAGGGTTACCCACATTCACAATGTTCTTGGGAGTCAAAGACTCCCCTGAGGCAGGATTGCCGTGACGTCGTTGACGCTTTCGAGCGGGAGAATCCCGCTGCGAATCAACGACTAAAGGGGCGGAAGAAGCCCCTTCACTCCCAATAGCTGGGAGTTTGCCGGAGGCAGATGCAGAGTTTGCATTGCTCTCCGGCACCACACCGAGAGCAGGGCGCGTGTAGTCAGAGTCAGGTAATTGCCCCAGAGCTTTGGACTGATCATACGCCAAGCGCAACGCCCTCTGTATCCGAACTTCGCGTTCGGAATAGCTGTTGTACAGCTCGTCGAAGCTAGGGAGTTACTTCTCCCCTTCCGCCCAAGCGCGGAATGCCCGATCGGCCTCCTCGACATCCTCGTCTTGCAGAAGGACTAAGGGAACCATGTGGAGGTGCTCAACGATGGCACCCCGTGCCTGTTCCCGAGGCGTGCTCGGTATGATTTCACAGTGAACTGCTTTGGTGTTAGCAATCTTGCCCGGAGTTGTTTCCGGCGAGCGAGCTAACGCGGCAGTTCAGACGCAGGGCCGGAGATATGGGAGGCTAAACCTCTCTTCACCTCGTTTTTGGCCTTATTTTGACCCTTCCGTGCCGGTACGGCACGTCGGTCTTCCTAAGCCGTGTCTGGCGCATCGGTGATGGTCGCCTTCGGCGACCCGGATGCATCATCCGCAGTTGGTAGAGGTGGCGCACGATTTAGTGCGTTTTCCACGTGTGGGGAACGATTTGAACTGCCGACATTGCCGTTCGGCGTTGTCGGAGCGGTCAGCCTTTGGGTAGATATCCCCAAGGGCATCCGCTTCCGAGTTATCGGAATAGTTTCCATACTCTTCCCGAGGTGAATCCTCAGCACCACTAAAGGTGCTCATGGTTAGCCAGAAGTTCTGGCAGTTGGAGTTCTCCAACTAAAATTGATTTATTGCGTAAGCAATAGTCTTGATGGGGAGGATGTAACAGGGTTACATTCTGGTTACATTGAGTTATGTTGTGTACGTAAGTACACTACGGTTGGGGTCAGTATTGACCGGTCCGAAAGGTTTGGACCTATTGGTTGTTGTAACCAATCAGGGCAGGAGCCCTTGGTGGAGGTCGCGCGTGCTGTGAGTGTAGCCAAAAGGAATACCTCCTTTAGCTACTCCCTTTCTAAGGGAAGCCTTGTCTCAAGGCGTTAGTTAAGTCTAACAAGTAAACCAAGGGAAATCTTGGCCACGAGTAAGAGAGAACTCTCTTACTAAGCCCTTTTACCAGGGCATATCGGCTAAGTAGCGGCACATCGCCGCTTAAGGAAAGTCTTCCTCTGTGCGCTAGCCGCACCGTGCGTGTACGCACCGGCTACAGACGGGCCTGGTGTCTGGTCAGGCTCTCCCACAGTAAACACATCAGCCGATTCGTCGGCACTGTCCTTAACCTTGAGATACCCGTATAGTGCATTATCGATCAACCGCTGGTAGATTTGCGGAGCATTATTTAGGCCAAAGGGCATCCTATTCCATTCAAACAATCCAAACGGAGTGGCAAACGCCGAAATCTGACGTTCTCGATCGGTCATAGACACGACCCAAAAACCACTCGCCATATTCAAAGAGCAAAACCACAACGCTTTCTCCAAGTCTTCGAGTAGATCAGAGATCAGGGGCACTGGGTATACCATCAAACGCGTGAGTTGATTCACCGCGCGATAATAGATACATAATCAAATATCAACCCCATTCTTCTTCACGATGATCACTATAGGTAATGCCCAGGGTGACGTAGACGGCTGGATGATCTTAGTGCCCAATAGCCCCTTGATCAAGGCCGATAACTTTTCGCGAAATTTCGGAGCCACCTTTCGACACTTTTGGGCGATCAGGCGCGCATTGCCTACATCGATATCACAAACAACTCCACGTGCAGCAGGAGGTAGCGTGTTCCCTTTCCTGATCAACAGATGTTTCTTCGCCCAAATTATATCGCGAAGTTGATCAATTTCTTCTGCCGTGTTGATCAAGGGATCATCAACTTGCAAATCATTCTTAGTCACTTCTTCGGTACTTGCGGACACTTCAGGCAACGTAGCGAGCTGCTTCTCCAATTCTTCCACGTACAGATCTCCGCCTTCATGGTAGCAAACGTGATCATCGATAGGAATTACACCAAATGTACTATGATCGCCTGAGACGGGGTGATCACGCATAACTTGATCACGCTCATCTCTTGTAACAGGTTGTTCAACTTCGTGATCCAGGGTCGGACCTTTCACTCCAGGCTCCTGATCGCACCGCTCTTGCACTTCTTGCACCTTTTGGGACCCTCCGGCTACTAATGCCACAGATGTGACGATCGGGTCCGTAGGTCGTACTAAAATACTTCGAGGAGTACGATGCTCCTTCTTCTCGACTAGGGTACCTTGATCGACACTTTCTTGATCGTCATGTACAGAATCGGTAGACGCTTGATACGCGAGATTTTGCCACTCCCTATAGCGATTGGACCCCACCGAAATAAATCCAGTGCAACGGGGCACGTCATCTTTGTTCATCCAGATACCTAAAATCGTATCGGCTTGCACAATGATCGGATGATCAACGACATTCGTAACAAGCAGATACGTAAATTACCCCCCCCCCTAGTGATGGTGGGGACCCAATCTCTTCCACGAGTAATCCACAACTTTCGAGATCGCTGGTCATAAATCCGAACCTCGGCAGATCGACATACTGGGATCTGTTCGTACTGATCAAGTTTCATGTAATTTCCACTCGACCCGTACAGCTGTCGACGTCCTTCTAATGGGATGATCAACTCATTAGGCAAACTTAGTGCACCATGGGCGACGTCTAATCGAACACCAGCTGGTATCATAAATTCCATATCCAATATAGCATCTTGACCGAAACGTTTGCCCACCCATGCATGGAAATAATAAACCAACGGGCCTGCTAACGTAATATTGATTTTAGTGCGCCCCTCCGTAAGATACGCACTTTCTCCAATGCCGACACATTCTTGTGTTTGACTCGTGTCGATCTGACAACTCACCTTACGAGCAAAGGTTGAGTCGATGATCGACACTTCGGCACCAGAATCAACTAATAACGTGGCACATTCGTTATAATTTTACCGCTCGCCTTGGCTTGTTTAAACCATTTCTTTGGCGAGTGGTACTTCCAATATCCACGTGATTCACCCGGAAGTAGATCAACTTCCATGATCACCAGGGACCGAGAAAACTCATCAATACTGAAATTAGCCAAACGTGGTAAATCAGGCTGATCATATTTTTCATTATCTTTTTCTGATGCTTGATCAGCCCTCTTCTTATCCACATATACAAAAAACACAAACCAGAACGCTCGTCTCGTACCATATTCCAACCTGGCGATCGTCCTAGTTTAACAAATCTTTGGCTTCCTTGGGCAACATTCCAGCATTCTTGGTGGGATTGTACCATTGGCGGATGCGATTATAAGATTCTTCCGTAGGGCACTTGCCCGCATCGTGAACTTCGCCGCATGCTCGGCAGACGTACAAGCATTGATCGGTCGGGTGTCCCTTCTTGCCACATTTCATACAGGTCAGGCGTTTCCAGCAACGTAAATTATCGTGCCTGATCGATCCACAATGACTGCACTTCTTCACCGCCCCTTGATCAACCGCACTTAATTCACTTCGTTTACCAGATCGGGGATCACCAGGTTGATCATGCGCCCCTGGTTGCTCGCGCATAGCAGCAATCATGTAACGGCGCTGATCACCATCACTTCCACTGTCATAGGCACTTGAATCTTCACTCCCATACATCTCCTTGATCGCACGTACTGCTCTAGGGTTCCACGCAGGGGTAGATGCTCGATCACCACTGAATTTCTGGCGGAATCGGCTGGTGCCAACCTTCGCCGCTGGCTGACACCACTTATTGCGTGCATAAGCCCGCAGCGTCTCTTCCAAATCAGTGGTGTTATCCAACCGCAAAAGCGCCAGTTGATCAGCGAATTCGCGATTGTCCAATGTGTCCAGAAAATGTTGCACATGCTCGCGTAAGATCGTAGACGATCCGTCCCTGATCGGCAACTTGGCTCGCAGTCCCACCACATTCAACCGGTTAAGATACTCAATAGGAGTTTCATCCGATCGCTGTTTCGTGTAATAGTACTGGCGGGATGCCGACTGACCACTTCCACAGTATTGAATTTCAAACTCATCCACGAGACTTTTCCAACTTGAGCGAGTAGATCTACTCAGCTGGCGATACCAATTGCGCGCTGTCCCTTTAAGCAGATCACCCATGTTCAAACACTTTTCATTATCAGAAGCTTGATCACGCATAAATGCTAACTTGAGGCGACTGATCAAATTCCGCGCTTGATCTTCGTCTCCTTCCTTTCCTGAAAATCCTTTCAGATCGCTGATCGCAGACATCCGGATTCTGAAAATCGGCTGTTGATCAGGCATTCCGGTATAGGCGGACGCAACTGTGGCTCGTCGAGGCAGTGTGATCGGCTCATCTGGATCTATGTAATCACATTTGGATCGTTGATCATGGAACGAATACACGGATTCCATGTCAACATCCTTAACAGCCGCTGATCTTCCTGAATTTGACTGACGATCATGAAGCGAATGCACTGACTCCATATCGACATTTTTGATCGACGCAACTCTTCCTGGCCACGGATGGTGACTCTTCGCGGGAACCGCTCCAGGTGTCGACTTGCTTCTTTCCTCAGCCAGGAACCGCTCCATAGCCTTATCAAAAAATGTCTGCAGCTGTGAGCCTTGCGATGCTTGATCATCTTCCAGCTTGATCGATCGAGGTTCCTTCTTGATAACCGAGAACTTGGATTCATCTTTCTGAAAAACTGTCATCCTGGTGATCTTGGACTCTATACTTCCTGCACGGCTCTACTCCACTTCTGGCTCATCGCCTTCGGAAGGAGCAGATTCGTAACAGGATGATCCCGTGTGTTTTGCCACGTTGATCGATGGGCCCGCTTCAATTTTCAGCGGAGAACTGGGGGCTCCTCCATAGCAGATCGACCACAATAGGTACCACCAACTCATATAGTCGATGTGTAGCGGTCCTAATATCTCCTAGGTCCTGATCGAACATTTCTTCGGCATCGTAGGCGCTTGTCGACAGACCAGCTTGCTTGATCAGGCGTATTAGCCCTAACGCTTGTCATTCCAATTCGTCACTGGTCAAACGACCGGTCCTTTCAGCTCTCCACTGATCGTGACCCCGAGGAGGTTCATGATCGCATTCGTGAATAAGAAATCTTCCAATTTTCTTTTGTAAACCTTTCGGTAAAACGTTTTAACCAGATCCAATTCCGTTGGCGGCGTACTTGATCGACCTTCGTCGCTCTCCTACCCAGGCGCCTTCATCAACACCTTCGGCTGGTCGGTCTTGTAATACTTCGCCACAGGATCCCAATCCGGATCATTATAAACACATATATTTGGCGGACCATAACGCAAGTTATTATCCGCATGGGCTCCCGAAGGAGCCTCGGGATGTGGTTGAGGCTTCTCCTCCTTTATCTCATCAAGATACCTCCCCAGGTCTTGATGATCAGCATTTCCTTTCTTCTTCAGGTATGAAGACGGCGAACTGCCTTCCGTCGTCACAACCACCTCCTCCTTTTCAACTTTTATCTTCGATTCTGCTTCCTCTTCCGTTTTCACGTCCGCATCTTACGTAGAATCGCGGTGATATCCCGCGTTTCCCAAAGATCCGGGCACGCGCACCATTGTGGTGGAGCGGCTGATCAAAGTTTTTGACGCTTGATCAGGCGTTACCACGAGCCCGGACTGCCGACTAACGAAGGGGGTCCTCCGGTTGTCCTTTGACTGCTTGTGTTTCTGCTCACCTTGTGTACCCGACGGCTTGGGCGTGGGTCGCTCTCCAGGTGGCGGGGATGGCACGCTGCAGTTCCTTGCTGCAAGATTGAGTTGACTTGTGATGAAGCGACTGTTGTCGATCAGGCTTGATCAGGCTTGATCAGGCGCAAATAGTCGATGATCAGGGCCTCTGGTCGCTGATCAGGGGGTGATCGGGGGTGATCAGAGCCAATAGTCGAAAATCAGATCGTGATCGACCTGATCGGTCCGATCGATTTAGTCGATCAGGCACTAGTTGGCGCGAGTTGCGAACAGATGAACGCAGGTCGCAAGATGCAGGGTGTCTATCAGCTGTTGATCGGCGAAGGGGGTACTTGATCAGGCAGAGAAAGT
>JAPDHQ010005180.1:0-11878 GCA_026184515.1 Peronosclerospora sorghi | reverse complement strand
GCGACGGCCAACTCGCTCACGGCTAATTTGTTTGTGATTGGTATGAATGTGGAAAAATAAGTGGATTTTTTGACCAATCAGGAGTGACATGCGACGCCGCCTCGCGACGGCCAACTCGCGACGGCCAGCTCGCTCACGGCTAATTTGTTTGTGATTGGTATGAATGTGGAAAATAAGTGGAATTTTTGACCAATCAGGAGTGACATGCGACGGCCACCTCGCGACGGCCAACTCGCTCTATCAGATTACAGAGGGTTTCTGAAGTAACTGTCAAAGATGATCAATCAGGTTACAGAGGGAATCAGTGGTAGCTCTCAAGGATGATCAATCAGGTTACAGAGGGCCTCAGCGATAACTGACACGTATTGAAGTCAGCGCTGAAGTAACCACAAAGTAGTGGGTGAAAAAAGTGATTGACGTTGATGTAGGAGGTAACAATACTTAATAGAACGAAATTTTCCTTGAAGTGCGCAGATCTCTGGCAACCGTAAAAACCATTCTTTTTGATACCATACAAAAACCAAGTGTAATACAAGGAAGTCGTTGAGCGAACGCACTAGCTAGTAGAGCCGCAGCCGTTTGAAGTGCGCTAGTGTTGGGGGCAGCCTGGAACAACCTTTTGAAGTGTATCACAAGTGTAATTGATTGATTTGTTGGTTCGGACGGAAGTACTAAGTACCCGGGAAGTAAAACAAGGAGGACTGGCTTATTACCTCTTTGTGTTGTTAATTAAGTGGAATTATAATAATTTTAAACCCCTTCACGACAATTACGTTCTGCAGCTTTAAGCTGCCTCGACTCAAACGCGATCACGCGTTCTCTTCCCGCATCGTCTGCTTGTAACAAAGCATATCCGATTGCGAAATCGGAGGCGTCGTAGACGACACTAAATGGTTTCCCAGAGTCTGGGAGAGCAAGAACGGGAGCTTTCAACAAGCTCTCCTTTACCGCTTCAAAAGCGTTTTGGTGTTTGGTTTCCCAACAACAATAAACGTCCTTCTTAAGAAGGTCGGTTAATGGATTCGCCATTTCAGCGTAGTTCTCGCTGTACTTGTGGAGATAACTGGCTAGTACAAGCCACTTCGTAAATTTCTAAGATTTACAGGCGAAGGCCACTCCACAATGGCTTTCACCTTCGCGGGATCCGCCCGCACTCCATCCTTACCGATGAAGCATCCGAGGAAAGGAATTTCCTCAGCACCAAAATATACATTTGGATGCGTTTGCATATAACTTATGCTCTCGCATACATTCGAGCACAGCTCGAAGGTGTATAAGGTGCGTCTGAACATCAGACGAGTCGCCTTCCGCACGATTATGAACGAATATATCGTCGAAGTACGTCTGAGCGTACTTTCTATGAGGGAGGAAGAGTTGAGTCACCAAGCGATTGAAAGTCGCTGGTGCATTCGAAAGCCCCTGTGGCATAACTAGCCACTCCCACAGCATGCCAATAGGCGTGCTGACCGCTGTAAGCGGAATATCGGATGCTCGCACGAGCACCTGATAATACCCGTCCACCAGATCTAAGGCACTGTACACAGTACAGCCCGCCATATTGTTCTGGAGGACATCTTTCCGATGAATCGGAGTCTGCATGGGTACAGTAGATGCATTCAGCTTGTTGTACGCATGCATAATGCGCCACTTTCCGTTCGGCTTACGAAAACAAAAAGTGGGAGATGAATGGGGAGCCTTGCTCTCCCGTACCATCCCTGCCTCTTCTTTTCCTTTGAAGAATGCGTCGATGACGTCGCATTGCGCCTTGGGAAGAGGCCACTGCCTAGTGACGCAGTATTTAGTTCCAGGAACCAAATCGATTTCATGTCGGACTCCCCGATCCGGTGGTAACCCCATCGGCGGGTTGTCACTAATGACATCTCCGAATTCCTTTAACAAGGAAAGGTAAGGGTCCTCATGATCCGCAAGGATCTTGATACCGCTTCGGGCATTCAATGCCTGTTTGGTTTGCACCAAAACTGACTCGTCCATCGTGGATGAGGAGTTCAACTCCTCTTCCGGACGTAATACGACAACATCATCGATTTCTCCTGATTTCAAAGCAGTTCCAAACTCGTTGAAGGGCATCTACCCCAACGACAACAGTTCGCCTACCCCAGGAAACCGTTCAAGGCTTACGCCTTCTGTGACAACACCTGTCACACTATTCAGCATCCGATAGACTGCTGACTACGCGCCTCGGGACTCATCCCGGGACGCAGATGGGGGTGAGTCAATTTCCCCATCTATTGGAAGCGCCGCGCCTATCCACAGATATCTCTACCTCTACAACCGGTGACTCGCCGGTCTCACCTAAAACGGCGTGGTCGGAATCATTTCCGACGTGCGAAAGAGACGAAGTACGGGTCTCTTCGCTTGGAAGCGCCTCGCGCTTAACCACAGGGGTCTCTACCCCTACTACTGGAGTCGCAACTTGTTAGCCGGACACGGCGTGGTCGGAATCTTTTCCGACCTGCAGAAGAGACGAACTTCGGGTCTCTTCTCTAAGCGCCTCGCGCTTACTCTCAGAGGAATCCACCTCTATCACTGGCGACTCACCAGTCTCGCCTATCTCGGCGTGGGTATTAACCGCCGAATCCCCCTCGTTAAGGAACTCTTCCTTAACGCCATTGGGAATGATCATTTAAGACATCCCAATCTCTGGAATCTCAAGCCAGAATCGCTTTTGCGATCGAGCAAAGGTGGGTTCATGACTCGCCAATGCTTCACCCGATCGCGGGTGCGTTGAGCCAATGGATTTAGACTTCCAGTCTATCCATGGCTCGTGGCGTTCCAGCCACTTCATGCCCAGAATGAGGTCATACCTCGAGTCCAAATCCAGGACTAGGCAACGTTCTAAGCTGTCGAAGTCTGCAAACTTCAGCTTAAGGTCAATCGAGACCTTGGGTACAGAAACCTGTACGCCCGTCGCAAGACGGACCGTGACAACGTCACGAGAACGTGCCTCTAGGGCCTTGGCGTACAGCAGACTCTTCTCAACAGAAGCTCGTCTGACATAATTTTCAGACGCTCCAGAGTCTATCAAGATTCTCCAAGGCTTATCAAAGCCTTTCACGTCCGCAAGGACAACCAGCAAACCTGGCTCGTACACCAACTCGGTGCTAGAAGGCACCGTTTCCCTCGGGGATTTGTGCTGTCGTCCCCTAACCTGGGGCTTAACAGCACTGAGGGATCCCCCAGTAGGGCGCCCCTCACCTACTGTAAGCCGTCGTTTCCCGACGGCTTGGACCCTTGGCCCCTTATAGCGAGTGTCTCGCTGGGGATTTTTCGGACATCTGTTCCTCAGATGATCCGTGCTTCCACACAGGAAGCATCTCAGCGGCTCATGCCGCTGCATCATTGCGAGGAGCTCCGCTTCGAAGTCCTGCGGGAAGGAATCAGAATGACTCCTAGCGGGAGGCTTCTCTCCCGCTTCGACCTGACTCAGGTCCATGGGTTCGGGACCCACCTTAGAGGAACGAAAGTTCCTCTCGGCGTTTAACGCCATCTTAAACGCCTCCCCCAGGGATTGGGGCCGGTATCGGAACAGTTTCGAACGTGCTGGATCTTCTTTTAGGCATCCTATGAAGACGGGGATGGACACATCGTTCGAATACGCTTTCGCGTACATTCCTGCCAACAGGGTCTTCAGTTCTTGGACATATGTCTGCAAGTCCCAAGCGCCCTGACGGCACCTAAAAAACGCCAGCTGATTCTGTAAAACCAGATCAGGCGTGGCGTACATGTCCATAAGCTTTTGCTTAAGGACTTCCCAGGTTGGGAACACGTTCGTGACCGAATCCGGACACTTAAACGCCCATGTACGGGATTTGCCCGTAAGATGGGTCAGTGCAAGTCCCACTTGCAAGTGATCAGCGATCACATTCGCTGTGGCGAAGGCCGTTTCGACCTCTCGTAACCACACATAAAGGTTGTCACCCCTTTCACCGGTGTATTCCTTTATCCTAAAAGATAATGTAGACGCTCCCGTGGAACGACCTCCACCTTAACTCGCCTCATGGGCGATGAGGGCATTGACCCTTGCCTTCACGGCCTCAAGGCCCTGCTCCACTAGGAGCTGCATGCCTTCGTCACCCAGTAAGGATAACAGCCTGTTAAAGGCTTCCTGCTGGACGAGGGTTAACCTTTCCCAATCGTCCTGATTCATCCCTTGGAGAGGATGCCGTAACCTACCAACACAGGTGTTGGATTGACTACAAGTGATACCAGATGTAGCCGGTGCGTACACGCACGGTGCGGCTAGCGCACAGAGGAAGACTTTCCTAAAGCGGCGATGTGCCGCTACTTAGCCGATACACCCTTATAAAAAAGCTTAGTAAGAGATTACTCTCTTACTCGGGGCCAAGATTCCACTTTGGTTTACTAGTTAGCACAAGCTAACGCCTTAACACAAGGCTCCCTTAATAAGGAGGTGGCTAAGGGAAGAACTTCCCTTACGCTACTACACTCACTACGCGCGCGACCGGTAGAGGTCGAGCGTCATGTAGTCTTTGAGTGAAATATAAACTGAATGTATATTTAATATGTAATTAGCCTAAATTAATTTAAACTAATGTAAACTATATGTAATACTAAGTAGAACTTACTAAATTCGTACCTAGCTAAAATGTAGTGTACACCACCTGTGTACTAACACGTGGATGGCTGTCACGCCCCCACCAAGGGGTCCTGCCCTGATTGGTTAAAATAACCAATGGTCCAAACCTTTCGGACCTGTAAATACTGACCCCAACCGTAGTGTACTCACGTACACCACGCATACTAAATGTAACCAGAATGTAACCCTGTTACACTTTTGTAGCAAGGCTAGTATTGGACAAAACGGCATCGGGTGTAGTACTATTTCAAAATTTTCCCGTAAAATGAACAAGCGTTGATTCGCAAGAAGCGCGTTGGATTGGATCTGCGTGCGTTGAACACAACTTGTTTCAGGGGAAAGGCCAGTGAGTGAACAGCATCTTCAGCATTGATGAGGAAATGCTTGTCAACGGTTGGTAATTCTGCGCCTCGGTGGATTCTTCACTTATTGGTAACGCATTTCCGCTGCTTGTTGAAGACGACCTCTTTACCACGTTCATAGATGGGGAGTGACAGCCTCTTGAAGGCCTGGAAGACAAAATTTGGTGCGTCAGCTACATTCGTCGTGCCATAATGGTGCACCATGACGCTTAAGTCGGAGGCCGCAGAGCTGGAAGCGGGCCCCAAGAAATTGAAGAAGTCGCGTGTCGGGAGAAAGCGTTCTGGACTTAATGGTTGCGGAAAGCGGCAATAATGGCCTCTAACACGGCAAACTCAGTCGGAAATGTGGGCTAGTTTCGTGCGGTCCCTGGTTACAGCATAAAAGGTTGGGCTTTCGGTGTCCTGCATGTTCATACGGAACTTCTATAGGTATCTGTAAATACAGTTACGTATCGTTTGTGGAGACGCAGGAAGAGATAAGTTCCACAACCCCCGACAGCCTTCATGTCGCACCGACGTAGTATCGGCCTGACGGCTTGGAGTCGGTTTTGAGGTTGGTTTCCCAGTACTTCCAGACACACACAGCACTTGGATGAGATTGCTATTTTTTTAATGAATCCTCCAAGTGACGGACTTCGTTTCGGTTCCTGTAATAGTCGACAAAAAGAGGTTTGTTGCAATTCGTCGTTGTGTCGACGGAGACAAGCACGCACGGGGGTATGGAAGGTCGTGTGGACCACCCTCAGTGCTGAGATGGATGGCATTGGTGCACGAGCATTGAACAGCCGGCTATTGCGGTAGGTCCACAGCAAGTGCAAAGTGACCGAACGGATAATATGCCACATGTCCTCGATCTCGGGCCGTTCGTTTTTCCACCTGTCGGCGATACGCGGTAGATGACCGAGAACAATTTGGTCCCAGCTGGGCGGTCTTCTAAAGATGTTCGTTCAGTCGCGGGTAAGAATGTAACCACAAGTCTCGAGCGACGGTACAGTCAAAGAAAAAGTGCCGATCTGTTTCAACGGAGGTACATCCTGCACGGGGACAATAGATGATGTCTGGGACCGCAGCCAACATGAAGGAGAACCATGAGCAAACTGGGAGTAGCCGTAAGGCGACACGAAACTGTAGATCTTCGTAAATCAGCAGGAAGAGACGCCGCAGACTCTTTACCAACCGCACAAATGCTTCACGTCGCCTTCGGACAAGCTGCTGTAATGCAACATGATCGGGTGAGGCCTGAGGTGGGTCTATGGAATCTTTATAAGCCTCAAAACTTGCTACCGAGAGACGCACGGCACAACGAAATTCTGACCATTGACGCTGACTCCGGCGTAGGTTCATGATTAGAAGACGCTTAAGGGAGAAAGTCGACCGCGTTTGCGTTCTAAACTTCCACAATGCGGCAGAGCACCTGCGTTAGCTCTTGATGCATTTCCTTCAGCACCAAAACTGCTGGTACAGCTGAACGCCAGTGTAGCCGTGGTCAATGTGGAATTCAGCGAATCTGTCTTCGGAAATCCATAGCCCATCGTTTTTCATCATGCCAGTGTGGGTCCTCAATCGGAATGAACAGGCAATGTGACGGCGAATTCTGCGTTGACCGTGCACACGCTGCGGCGCGGGCTAACTGGATCATCAAGACGTGACAGGGGCTCATACTGGAACGTCGGATCGCCGTGAAACCAGATTGGTTCTTGCATCGCGTACGCGAGTCTCTCGTCTTCCTGGAAGTCCTGCCACGTGATCGGCCATTGAATGGTTATCCAATCCCGCCACGTCTTCCGCCACCACACTAGCAGGCTCGCCCATTCGAGTTCAAAACCATGAAGTCTGAGATTCCCAGTCAGGAAACCGAGGTGCTTTTGTGGACCCCAGTCCGGGAAGAAATCCGCAATGATTTTCACGACTGCTGTAGTCCAGTCGCAGAAAGTTGGGCGGAATCGCACGAATTGTAAAACAATTAGGATACGTTGCCGTTTCACCCGACCCCAAATGTTTGGAATCTGGAGCCCTCTGTCATCTCAACGCTTTTGCAGAAACGCGTTCGGGAGTAGATGAAAGTACCTCTCACCACGTTTATAACGTCTGCCAAGAACGAAGCGATGTAGAGCGGCTTGCATTGTTGTATGGACAATGAGAAGGCGACCCGCAATCGTACGCGCTCTCCGATGCCACGACTGAAAGCCGTCGTAGAAGCGCTCGTCAAGGAAATGGACAATCTGGTCGTCCGTGGTGTGCTGGCCAAAACAAGAAGACCGAGATACTTTACGACGTCACCGAAGACCAACGACTGGAGATCATCCACTGGAAGTGTGGCCTTCGACCGACTGAGGCTCATCACCACGCCCTTTCGTCCTGTTGAGCCTCGCACCTGCCCCCTGATATACTCATCGACAAGGTCGAGTGTGCTTGTACATCGTCACGAGAGTTTCTGAGAAGCGTGGAGTCGTCAGCAACGAAACTGATGGTCACTGCGAATTCATTGTTTATGCATATCCCAAACTCTTCTGCTGCCAAAGCAAGTTCCCAAGCAGCTCGATCACGAGAAGAAACAACAGCGCCGAAAGAGTATCCCCTTGTTTGACTCCACGTGTTGGCTCGATGGCGTCTTGAACATGACCATTGATCAGGAGGCGCGCTTGTGGTAAACTGTACAGGAGTTGAACCCAGCGCAAGAACTCTCCCCCGCAGCCCATCCAGTTGAAAATTTTGAACATGTTGGTCCAGTTGACCCGATAGTAAGCTTTCTCGAAGTCAAGGAACACTTCTTAGCCTTCTTCATCCCATTCCGTCACCAGGGTCTGAAAATCCGACAGGAACCGGACGTGATGATAGAGTGACCCACCTTTACAAGAGCCTATGGATAATCTGGGGCAGGTATGTCTGAAGCCGGAAAGAAAGCTCCATCAACAGCGCCTTGACATCCACACCCATGCGCGCGATGTGCCAGTAGTAATTCCCCGGATTTGCACGCTCTCCTTTCTTGTGGAGCAGGCATATGGCCGATTGACGCTGTTACGGGAGAAGTTCGCTTCGAGCAAGCTGAAAGTTGAATACGATTGCTACACACTCCCCATCACGTCGGGTGCAACTTAGTATAAAGCAGCAGTAAAGCCGTCTAGCCTGGGCGCTGAATAAGCCCGCATCATCCGAAATGGATGCGGCCAGGTAACCGGCAGTAATGGGAGTATTCCGCACTGATTATTCCTCTTCCGAGAGTTTCTTGTGGATGGTCTTGAGCAGGAACTCCATTGCATCGTCACTCGGATAAGGCGACCGACCAGCTGAACTGACTGGATCCCCCATGATCGAACCCCAGTGATACCGAAAATCATCGGATATGTCTGCTGGATTGTTCGACAGTTTACCGTCCGCCTTTAACACTTCCTGAATGATGACTCGTCGGAGCGAACCATGAGCGTTCGAAAGAAGTATTTGGAATATGTCTCGTCACTGAAGCTTGAAAGCCGAAAGCAGTGTCTTTGTTGTACGCCCGTGACCTAGAGATACAGTTGTAGGTCTGCAGCGCAGTCTGGGACGCGATTTGCGATGCTTCGCCATCATTTCGTCGGTACTGATGTTCGGCTGCAGTGAGCGTCCTGTGTGCCCCACGAACTGCTGTCTCATGTTGGCCTCTCAACTTCTTGTCCAACGCTTGGATCATCCTTTACGTCTCACTCATCCATCAATGCCAGGGTTGGATGACTGGCAAAGTCATCGTAAGCTTCAGCTTAATTAGCGTGGACGACATCAGGATAGTCAAGTAACTTCGTTGGAAAACTCCAGAACCCACGTCCTTGCAGTTGCACCACGGATCGGAGTGTCACAGGATGGTTCAAGTGCTCTTCGGTTCAAAATAATTCGAATTACTGTATACAGCACCGCAGAACTCATTTGAGAGGAGGGTGTAGTAGAGCCGATTACGTCGAGGATGCGGTCCAGTGGAAACGCTCTCGGCTGGTTGGTGAATCCGCCATGCGTCGACTACGCAGAGCCTTCCGATCTAGCTCAAGCAAGCGCTCCGACCAGTGGATGGTGCCGAACGAGTTCTAGACGCATCAATGAGCGAATCGAGTGCTGTGTTTAGATATCCCATAACGATGTGCGTGAGGCTGTCGCCAAACACGTCAACTGGAAGATGCTCGAAGAAATGCGTCTTCTCCGTATTGTCCGCCGGAGCCTATTCGTTATGAATGAAGATCGAGGCTTGATTGACTACAACTTCGATTACCATATATATATATATATATATATACATATATATACAGCTCATACAGCTCAGGAATTTCCTTCCTCGTATCGTACACCGGGAAATCGGACCGCAGCATGGTGAGAAGCCCGCCAGATCGGTGAAGTGGCGCCATGAGAGAATAAGCGTTGTGGTCGTTGATGAACAAGTTGTGGTGAAAGTGTGCATCGTGGTTGAAGGCAAGAGTGATGAGATGATGCGAGTCTCGAATCTTGGTTTCCTAGACACAAAAGAGGCTCTGTTTCATTAGTTGGTTCTCGGTGAGTAGGAGGCCATTCTTCGTGATCCCGTTGGTGTTGAGAGTCAATAGACTGACTCCATCCCACGAGACCAGACCACCCGTCTCTCTTGGGTCCATCTAGCACTCAATGTGCAGCGGGCCAGTCACAAGTACTGGTGCACCCTCCACCGCCCTCAACGGCAGGACTGCTTCATCGGCGGAGAAGAACAGATCACAGTCACAGAGATACTCGAGTTCGTCAAGTAAAGAACCTTGCCACTGGATCGTCTTCCAAACCTCGAAGCACATGGTGTCTATATCTGACCGCAGCAAACTCAGTAACATGTTGGGGTGCAGGAGACGACAGTTGTGAGATGGGATCCATGCCGCTGGGTGACCTGTGAGTCGCTGGATCCAGATGTCCTTTATGAAGACTTGAGATGCAATGCATATGAGCATCACCTCGAACAGCGCTAAAGATCGTCGCGCGCAGTGTTAGTTTGAGGGAAGGATCCTTCCACCGTGCGGAAGTGTTCGTCGCAAATCTTTCGGGGCTTGGAGCCATAGTATTTCGCCCACTTGTGAGCGAAAGTCGTTGTTTGCGACGGGTTGGAGGCACTCAACACACTGTTCAACAAATCTAGTTGAGCAAGTTCCGAAGCACTAGCTTTGGTCTCTATCATCTCGGCCAGCAATGCGGCGTTGAAAGCGATCGGAGCCTTCCAAGACGTCATGAAGCACAGCGTGTCTAAATTGTTCGTGTTTCGCATCGAGTTACAAATTACAGCGATGCAAGCGTTGGCAACAGCAACTTGTGACGGCTGTATTTGAAGGTTGGCAGTCTCTCCAGCATCTGCAAGCTCGGCAACTGCCTCATTAAGTGGTACTGCTTGCTTTTTTGCTTCACGGATGTGCGGTATTTGAAGAGAAAGTTAATCGACTCGGTACTTGTACGCACAGTATTAGAGACCGAGACCTTGCGCGGCACGTTCTGGAACCGCACAGGGTCGCTGTCACTAACTACCACACGTCGGCAATCGAGGCCAATTTAAATTTTTCCGAGTACGTAAAAGTAGTTTCTCGTCACGATACCGCTGACCTGTTTTTCTGGAGCGTATTTGCAAAGGCTTCAGCGCTGCGAGTGCGCTTGCCCTTTGGCTTCTCCACAGTGGTCTTCGGGGTCTTCGTTTCATCCCGGTTTCCTTTGGTTGATCGGGTAGATGCTTTCTGGTACAAGACCCACCAGAGACAGATTATCGGACGATCATGGCCCCTTCCTGCGCTTTCCCCTTAGGGGCTACCGGGAGGTGAGAACAACGACCCCGCATTCGTGCTCAAAGAAAGAACACTGACAGCGACGTCGTTGGTCCCATCTTCCTAGACGCTGCCGCGCCCTTCTTGACTACATCAGCGTACGACTTGTGTACTACACCCTCCTGCGTAGTCGTCGTTGTCGCACCACCACTAGACGGTGCGGCTCGCACTGCGTCTAATGAAAGATATTAGGAAACCTCCCCATTTAATCGGGATAGATGTAAGCCATGCCAAGGTCGTGTTGTAAGGGCCTCTTCATTACATCTTGGACCCCGACTCTACCCGACCTTGGATTTTTGTCCACTGCGGTAGTCGACCGGTCCCGTGGTGTGCGTCTATTGAGAGAGCATACATGGAGCGTTGTCCGAACCAGGGACGCTAGGACGGAAACGTAGCATCTCTCCCCAGAGCTGGGTAGACGTGACACCCGAACACGATCTCCTCACGGACCTTCCCGCCAACCATCATCGCGTCAGGACACTGGGTTGCGCGAAAATAGACGCGGAACATCACGGTCGTAAGGCCGGCCGAGAGACAGACGTCGCAGAATGTAGCATAGATGGGCTGGGTCCTGGGTTCGTGGAAGGTCTCCACTATCTCTTGGTCGTCCAAATCGCTGTCGACGTTGGACACGTCGAGGTAATACCGATCCGTGAGAATGAAGAAATCGGAGAACCGGTACTTTCCGCAGAGGATTTTGACCTCTTAACGCACCAGCGCTTCGCAGGCAGCGCGAGGCTTCACCTTCACACAGAGTTCCCCACCGTGGCCCTATTGAGATTTGCCCGATCTTGACAGCTTGGATCTGCTTCTGAACGACGTGGTTGCCGTTGTCCTTCAGAAAGTCGATCTTGGTGATGTTCATGCGTTCGAAAGCACGGCGGGTGTCGATCGTCATCACGTACTTGGCACGAGGGGTTTTTTACGGACGGGATTGGGCAATCGAGGCGGCCACTAAATTTTACTCTCACCGAAGTCATAGAGCTCTGCCGGGCGCCGGAGGGAGCCGCAGCGTCAGTTGCACGAATACCGAAACAGGTGTGTGGAGAAGCGTGCCCAAAATTTGGCACACTTCTGGTCAAGTTTTGTCAAGGCATTTGGTCTAATTTCGG
>JAPDHQ010005179.1:0-10419 GCA_026184515.1 Peronosclerospora sorghi | reverse complement strand
GTGGGTTCTGATGACGACCGGTCGTCTGCTTGCAGCGGACGATCGGACCAGATCTTGAGTGGTGGTCCGCGGAGTACCCCCTCCGAAAGTTGGAAGGATGGGCGCGATGGTGGTAGTCAGGTTATCGATGCTAATGTTTTCGATTTCGAACTTTACTCCACCACAATGGTGCGCGTGCCCGGATCACTTGGTGATCGTGGATATCACCGTGCTGATATTCCATCAAAAATTGGTTTCGAAGATTTGAATGATTTGAATATGGAGTCGTTCTGGAGAGGACGTAAGTAAAGGCTATCGCCTTACGTTCTCGTTGTTGATAAAGATGGCTATGTCCGATCTGGCCTGGAGGAGGACCAGATCGGGATTAATAAGTTTTTTCCCTCCCCAAACAGCTCCCACCGCAGCCGATTGGGACTATAGCAGGTCTTGCTATAGTTCCGGAAATGATCAGGACCTTGGTCCTGATCCTATGTGTATGAATGAAAAAAATTGATGGAAAACTAAAAGATGAAAATTACTTGGAGGCTGACTGGAACGATCCGGTGTACCTCCCTAAAGTCCCCAAGGTACCCAAGGTGCCCAGAAAAGGGCTGGGAATGCCACCCGACGAAGACGACTTCGAAGAAAAGTCGAAGGTCGGGGATGAGGCTATCACCGAACAAGACCTGGACAAGATGTATTATGTTTTTGAATTGAAGCGATTTGTTCGCCAAAACCAGGTCTTTCGGGTGTTGGACCTCCATATCCCCGACCGTCTTCTCGGTCCCACTACCGATCCGATCCAGAGTGATCGACCATTACTGCTCGTCAAGATTTGGTGGCAATGTTGGCGGAGGTTGGCATTAAAATGCAGAACCCCGCCGGTGTCAATAAATTGTTTGAATTTGATGCTTGGATACTGGAGGCGTAGATGTCGGACCTCCACGACCGTTTGGTGCCACTGGTGGGGGCGGTTCGCCGCCCAACTCCCACCACGGCAATGAAGGTCGCCGAAGCCTCCACAGAGCTTGTTGACATTGGTTCCGATGATGAATCGATCTACCAGTCTCCACCGGCTTCTAACCGCTCATCAGAGTTGGAGACCGGTGTCAAGCGGATGACCATGGGGGTGGACCATGCCCGGTCTGAACAAAAAATGGACACGCGGCAGCAAGGGGCTGTTTGCCAGTAGGGGCTCCAGCAAGCCCCACAGGCCTCAGTTCCACAAAAGGAGGGTATCAACACGTTGCCCATGACGCCAGCCAACGTCCAAGCCATGTTTGAGACGATGATGCAACGTTTCATGGAAGAACGGGTTAGACCACCTATGCGCCCACAAGTCCAAGACCGGTCTACCTGTCAAGGTGTCAATGTTTGCAAAGATGTGGATATGGAATCGGTAACATCTATGGATAAGCCTATTAGAAGTGATAAACCAACCGGCAAGGGAAGGCGCAAGCCTCAACCGGCAAGACCACGTAGACCAAGCAAGACAAGTGACTGTGATATGGAGTCGGTCGGCGGTCTTGACGACCATGGTGGGTCAGATGGTACAGGCGCAGGCAAGGTGCTCAAGGCTAACCTAGCCTCCACTACTGCCTACGACTTTGGATCTGCTGCGATTCCGCGCATCCGTATGGCCGCGGCGACCGACCCCAAGGACTTCACCGGCAAGGATGCTGATGAAGACCAGGCCCGGTCTTGGTTCAGTCGGGTCAAGTCTGCGTTCCTGCGAGACCAGACCCCAAAAAGCGAACGTTGTTTAATCTTCCGGGATTTGTTAAAAGGACCTGCTGCGAACTGGATTCAACAGTTGGGTCGGGGCGTCCGGTCTGACTGGGACCTGTTATGTGCGGAGTTTGAAGGTCAATATTGTAACTCCGGATTTTCAAGCGCCCGTAAGTACCACCATATGCAGAAGCGGGCCGACGAAACACCGATCGAGTATTTGCATCGGTTGAACGTGGCTGCACTTCGCGCCGGCATAACAATCAAAGAGAATAACCCGCCGAACGGTGCCGCCTTAGAACATGTGGGTCACTATATTAGTACCCTTGACGATCAAGAACTGGGAGACCAGCTTACTCTACTGCGTCTTAAGGATGCGGGCGAAGTTGAACAGACCCTGCGGACGTTACAACAGTCGCGTAGTATGATAGAGAAGACCGCTGGTGGATCAGGTTGCTATCGTTCCAAGACCCAGACCGATCCGGTCAAGAGACCTTGGACCAGACCGACCCGAGCGGTCAAGGCAATTGTAGCTGATGACAGCACGGGATCAGAAGGGGAAAGTGGAAGTCCATCCAGCCAGGAGTCATCGGATGAAGACCAGTTCGTTACGTCTAAGTTGCCTGCCCCGAAGACCAAGTCGAAGTCCGACCATGTGGACCGGAAGGGAAGGAACGGAAGCAAGTCCGATCCAGACCGATCTCGTCAGAAGTGCTCCCACTGTGGGTCGAGCAAACATGATGGTCCAAACTGCTGGAAGAAGATGGTGTGAAAGAAGTGCGATAGACGCGGCCACCCGACGAACAACTGCCTCTTCGTATGCAAGTCATGTGGAGAGATACACGAGGCCGGCCACTGCAAGATTGAAGAATTTCTTAACATGATGCGCAAGTGGTACGTGCCGGACAAGCACGCGGGGATGCTGCCGCCGAACGCAGAAAATATGTTAAACTAGAACGCTCGCCAGGTTGGAATCTGGATCGAGCCGAGCGTTCTACGGTTCACATCTATGCATATGTCGACAAGGAGGATAAGACCGACAATACACGTTCTATTCCAAATTGCGTCGACCGAGACCATCCGGTCTACAGTCTGAAGACCGACGAGTACTCCCGGACTAAGGTGGTTATGCAGTTGCACTTGCTGCCTGGAGAATCCCGCGGATACTGGAAGTATCACTCGCCTGATAAATGGTTCAAGCAGGCGAAAGTCTGTGGCAAGATTAATAACCAGAAGGCGACGATGTTGTTCGACTCTGGAGCAGAAGTATCGATAATCGACTCCGCCTTTGCTCGTAAGGTCGGATGTCGTTTAGACGATACCCAGAGACAAGAATGCGTCGGGATCGGCGAAAACTCTTATATGACCGAAGGAAGAACGCGTGTGAAAATTATTTTGTCGGGATCGCTGGTCTACTTTTTCAGCGCTTGTGTTGGCAAGTTGGCTGGTCAAGACGCTTTACTAGGAATGGATTTCATGGTCCCAGCTGGTATTTGCCTAGACCTGTCACATGGAGTGCTTAAGCTCCCGGATGAGGTCCAGGTCCAGTTGGCTGGTCAAAGACCTCTGTATGGTTCGTATACCGATATGGTCCGGTGGGACCAAGACCTCACTATCCCAGTTGGTCGGTCTGCCGATACCCCAGTTGAGAAAGGTTTTCGTTCGAGGAAGTTGTGGTTGACCAGGGGCGATCGGTGGGTCTCGACCTTCGTAAAGAGTGCTGGTCGACGTGATTTTGTCCGTGTTACCAATATCGGTGACAAGCCGCTGACACTGGACAATAACACTATTGTCGGCATGTGGTTAGCAGAAGGGAAGGTACCAAGGAAGATGGGGTTCGTCTCTATTGGGTAGAGGCGGTATGTCGAGTGGCAAAACCTGGCGTACCAATCGACCACCGATCTTATCAGCGATGATGGGTCGGTGGAAGAGGATACCTCACCTTTAGTGGAAAGACCAAGTTATGTCACCCCAAAAAAGATGTTGGTCCGAATAAAGGCGCCGCAGTCACCAGGAACGGTGGACCATCAAGTAGACGAGCCGAGGCTAGTCAACGTGGTGTCAGCACAAGACCAGGCGACAGCGGAGCAAGAAACGGAAGAAAGGGAACATGAAGTTGCTAGGTCGGACCATGACGGTATTCCAAATCAGACCGATATCAGTGAAGGACAGCCCGTCGATCAAGATCAGGGGCGTTCAGCCGGTCCAGATGGTCTAGGTGATATCACCCCAGAAGATGAACAAGTCTGTATACTGAAGGCAGGGAACAGTACATTCAGGAGCTGGAAAGCCAAATGGCAGTCCTCCCTGAAGTGTCTGCCGACTCTCCAGAAGTTACAATGGATGATTTACAAGTGGGTGATCAAGACCTTAACAGTCCAGACCAGATCGAGCAGTTGAAGAATATCATATGGAAGAAAAGACATCTGCTGATCGGAAAGGGCAATGCCTTACCACCTGCAGCCCGTACGATTTGCGATATTGACGTTGGAGATGCCAAGCCGATTACTCAGCGATGTCGACGCGTGGCGCCACAGTACCGGGAAAAGCTTTCTGATCTTATCAAAGGACTGTTGGCTACCAAGATTATTAGACCGTCGACCTCGCCATGGGCCTCGCCGATCGTAATTGTTATCAAGAATAACGGCGTCGACATTAGGTTGTGCATCGACTATCGGCTGGTAAATCGGTTAACTAAACTTATGGTGTACCCGATGACTCTGATTAATGATTTGCTGGAAGACCTGGACAAGACCTTGTGGTATTGTTCGCTGGACATGGCAAGTGGATTTTGGGTGGTCTCGATGACTGATCCAGCCGTGATATTTCCGCATTTGTGATACCGTTTGGTCTTTTCGAGTGGAACCGTATGCCGTTAGGTTTGAAGAACGCAACCCCAATCTATCAAAGGTTGATAGACAACGCACTGTACGGAAACTTCAAAATCAAGACCGATCGGGACCCTGCCGAAAGTTATGATGTGTTTACAGAGAGTGAACCCGATCGGGAAAGAAGACCGTCCGTTCTAGGGAGGCGGTCGTACATCGACGACATTCTGATACCTGCCTCGTCATGGAACGATCTGTGCGAGAAAGTTGAACGATTGTTGGAGACATGCGACCGCTGGAACCTATCTATCAGCGCCATAAAAAGTTTTTGAGGTATGCCCAAGGTCGCCTATTTAGGTCATATGGTTTCGAACATTGGTCTAGAGGCTAATCCTAAGGACTTGGATTCGTTAAGCAACTTCCCGTTTCCCAAGTCTCTGAAGGCAATGCAGTCCTTCCTAGGAAGTTTAAACTACTACAGCCGCTTCATCGAAGATTTTGCTATCTACGCGGCTGTGTTGTATGAGCTCCGGGAAGTGGACTACCATATGTTGCGCGAAGAAGACCGGGCAACTTTACATGGGGGCGCCGACTCTGGTATTGCTGCAGATTGTCCGCAAGTGGAGGCCGAAGACCATATGAAGCGTACAAAGTTTGCTTTTGGTATATTGGAGGCTAAGATGGTGATGGCACCGATTTTGAAGCATTTCGATCCCGAAAAGGTCCCGACCATTATTGTATATGCTAGTCAGTGGGACATTTCGGCCACTCTAGTACAAGATCATGATGGTGTGTACCATCCGGTCACGTTCACGAGCAGAACGCTGAAGCCAAATGAAGTGAACTATGGAATTGTCGAGAAAGAAGTTCTGGCGTTGCTACGAATTCTGGATGTGTGTTACAACCTGCTGGTCGGCCGACCTATAAAGGTCCTGTCAAGGCGGTCTACTTTGGCCTGGCTATTATCAGCCAATGGGACGGACGGACGTCTAGGCAGATGGTCGGCGGTCTTGTCGCAGTGGACCCTCGAGGTCGTTAAGTGCACCAGGGGCGAGGAAGAGATATTGGGCACATTAGCTGCCAGTATCACCCCTCGGTCTGAAGTAGACGAGGCATTAATAGCGATTGCCCCGAGGAATCAACCTCGGCAGTCAGTTTCGAGACCGCCACCGACCGTCGACCATGATGAAGAGCTCTTGGTCTTAAGTTTTGACGGATCAGCAAGCGTGAAGAAGAAGGTAGGCGCCTATAGTTCCATATTGTGGAAGTTGCCACAATGGTCTATAGTTGCAGCCGCTGCCGATTTCACGCCGGATATTACTGTTAACGAGGCGGAGTACCGAGGTCTACTTCTATGTCCGGACCTGCTGTCGTCGCTAGAGAAGGGGCGAGTCATCATATGTGGTGACTCCAACCTAGTGATCAGGCAGATCACCGGAGAGATCGACTGCAAGGCTCCACGGCTGAGGTCGTTAAATGATCGGGTAATGAAGGCATTGAAAGACCATCCCAACCACGAGCTGTTGCACGTGAAACGGGACTGGAACAGAAGCGCCGACTACCTCGCGATTAAGGCCATGCGAGACCAGACCGGGGCTACGATCACCGAGGAGGCCGTTCTTGATGAATTGATGAATATAAATAGGCTCCCCGAGGTTATCGGACCCAAGAACGCTCCGGACCAGGTGCATGTGATGGTCGCGACTAGACCGAAAGCTCAGAAGTCCTATCAACCGTTCCTTTGGGAACGGTTGAGTGAATCTGTTGTGCAACGACTAAGGGCAGAACGGATCCTCAAGGCGCAGGACGAAGAAGAATGGATTGTGAATTTGAAGACCTACCTGCGCGGTGAATTGTCTAAGTTGACGAATGGTCAAGCGAAAGAATGTGCCAAGATCGCAGACAGTTACGAAGTGGATGAGGATGGTTTACTATATTACTGCCGCGATGCCGACCAAGACAGTGCAGACCGGGACCGATTGGCGAAATTAGTGATCTCCGAGTTGCTGCAGCCGGATGTCCTCCATCACTACCATGTGAGTCTAGAAGGGGGACATCAGGGCATAGGCAGAACGTATCACAAGATCAGGTCCCACTTTCACTGGAGAGGTCTTTTCCGAAATGTACAGAAATATATGGGTTGTTGTACGGATTGCGAGACCGGAAAGGGTAGACCGGTAATCAAGGGGCGATCGCCCGGAAATATCGAGGCTACCTACCCTTTCCAGGTGATAGCGATGGACCACATACCGTCACTGCCCAGATCGACGCGCGGCAACACTGAGCTGCTAATCTGGGTCGACCTATTCACCGGTCTGGTGATTGCAAAGGCTAGTGCGTCCCGGTCTGACGAGCAGATCACCAAAGTTACGAAGAATGCGTGTTCCGAAGGTTCGGTGCCAGCGAGGTCATCAGACACGACCGAGAACCCGGTTTCATGGACGAGGTGTTCCGGTCGTTTAACAATATGCTGGGCCAGAAACAGAGTGCGACGATGGCATATCGTCCGCAAGCGAATGGATCGGCAGAACGTATGGTACAAACTAATACAAGAGCAATCAAGATGTACGTTGCCGATCCAGCCCAGCGCGATTGGGACGAATACGCAGAAAGGCTGGTGTTTGCACTCAACTCGTCGACCGATCGGGTCCGAGGAGAAACGCCTTTTTATCTTGCGTATGGATGGGACACCCGGTCCACTCTTGAAGCCGCGATACCTATTGGCTGCACTCGTACCCGCGATCGTGATGCTCGACGTTGGCGCATGCAGGTCCAGAAACATTACCAGCATGCAAGAGAAATTGTCAACGAAACGTTACGTCAAGCTACACAAGACCGGGCAGACCGGAACAACGACCAGGTCCAACCCCACGGTATAGAACCAGGGGCGAGGGTATGGTTGTACCTAGACCGAGTGAAGGAGGGCTATGCGAAGAAGCTGGCTCACATGTGGCACTGTCCTTTCCGTGTTGCCGAGCTGATTGGTGAACACGCTGCCCGTCTAGTAACAACCGGCACGGACTACAAGGTCTTCCCGATCGTACATGTGTCCAAGTTAAAACTGGTCCGAGAATTTCCTGATCGTCCCAAAATGCCCTGTCTAGTAGACGAGGCAGAACGGTTTGATTTCGATGAAGCATTACTGCCGGAGGACAGTTGGGAACGACCGCTGGAGAAGGACGAATTTGAAATGGAAAAGGTCTTAGATGTCCGATCGGTCAAGAAGACCAGGTTTGGCCGGACCCACCGAGAATATCTGGTCCAATGGAAGGACCAGGATGAAACAACTTGGATCGATGAGTCCGACCTGAACTGTGGAGCACTACTACGAGAATTCGAACGGGACCGAGTCAGTCGGAACCGTTTCGCAGTGATGCAGACCCATGAAGACCAAGACCAAGACATGCAGTATGCAGTAGCATCGGTCTTCCCGACCGACGTGAAGAGGTGGAAGGTCTTGTGTATTGTGTATTGTGAATATGTGACAAAATGGAATAGTGGAGTGACGAACGTGCATTGTTTTTTCGCGATGTAGGTGGAACGGTTGGTGATAACGTGTCTAGTGCAACTCTGGAGAAAGTGGTGGAATTAGCTCAAGTGATTTGATGACCGAACATGTGAAAAAGAACGATGATATATATTAAGTGTTATCTGTTCGACTACTTACGACCTCACTCGCCATCACCCCACAGACGGCCGACGGTCAACGACGGATGCTTTTCAACTTGGTCCTGGTACTGGTTACGCCAAGGTTCTTGTTGGTCTAGTTGGACCAAAGCATCCTTGAGGTCCAAGACCGATGTAGTGCACCCAAGACCGGGGTACCATGTGCCACCGTCAGCCAGCAGCCGGGTCCTCTCGACGCGCCGCCGCGGCATATGAAGTACAACTGGATATAAGAACACATCGACGTCGCAATCGTGGGCCAGCATCCTGTCCAAAACATATTGGCACAGGGACTGCCAGGCCTCACCCGCTCTGATCCGATGCCGCTTGCGCTTGTTCTGGATGGTCGCCAAGCCAGGGTCTTGCCGAACGCGTTCCGGGGGAAGCACCAGATAGTGGGATGCCTCCCAGATGGCTTGAGCGTGAGTCTTGTTAAAATATTTCACCCGACTCATGAAAGCATTGGCCCACGGAGTCGAGTGGAAGATGAACCCCAGCTTGGGATGCTCGAAAATCTTCCACGGCTCGTCAGCGTACAAGCAGGAGATCTGTGCCGACGTGATCAAGTCCGGCCGCCATTCCGACGCGGCAGGAACTTTCTTCGCCGGCGGGAAAAGCCAATGGTCTGGACGAGAGAAAGACCGGGCCAGGAGCTGCTTGGTCAGGGTGGACCGGCGTAAACAACCGATCTGCCCTGGCGACCACGGCAAAGTATCCTCACGCGTTCGTGGCGGAAGGGAAGAACTGTCGATTGCCACGTTGGCCAACAAAGCATCTTTGTGGAGCTTGGACGTCCCAGGCAAGACCGTAGGTGTTGACTTTGTCGACGCATGAGGTGGTGGAACGCCACCATGCGGACCGGTCTTCTTGGTCTGCTCCGAAGTCGATGCAACTTGAACAAAACTTTCATGTGGACTTGTTCGCGACTTGGTTGGGATGGGGACAGCAAACTCCGAATCACCGGAGTCTTCGCCGGAGTCATCCCAGGACGAGACCTCTGAATACTTGGCACGGTCAGCACCGGCGGTCGAGGGCGCTTGATTTTTGGAGATGTTACTGTCGTCATCCTCGTCCAAGCTTGGGCTCACGAGGGGCGCCTGTATCTTGGATCGCTTACGAGGCACCGCACGCTTCCCTTCGAGTTCAGGTCGCGCGCTGTGCCCCGCTCCCTCGAGGGACGCGGCGCGTCCGCGCGCTTTTGGGCTGGGGAATTTCGGCCAATGAACGGTCCTGGTCTTGGTCCCGGTGTAGGTCCACCAAGGCGGCCGACGCTGACCGGTCTACGCTGGAGGCAGCAACCGGATGCCGACGAGGACGCAACAGGTCAACCAAGCGCTGATGACATTCTTTTAATACCGCCCACCGACCATTCGCTGCCTGCGTCCAATCGTTCGACTTGCGTTCACAAGACTGGACCTCCTCGGTCTGGTCTTGAATCGAAATTCAAAGCTCAGTGAGACGCCTCTCGAGGTCGTCGCTTTGAATGCTCAACGTGGTCTGGTCAAGCAGGTCTTCTGCTTGCTGCTGTTGGACCAGCACAAGCTGATCCCGAAGATGAAGCTGATGAGCCTCCAAGCGGGTCAACCTATTGCGCGCGTTTATTAGTCCGGTCAAAATCTGACGCAGCTGGAGGTCATGCGTATTCGGCTGCCGATCGGCGACAAGCAGGGCATTGATCGCCTTGCTGATGCCAGGAGGTATACGGGCTGGAGGTATACGGGCTAAAGACAAACGAAGGTTAGAACAGGTCCAAGGTGAAGACCGGACATGCATGCTTACGTTGTGTCGCCTGTTGAGCAATCTGCTCCTGGAGACGTGCGATCTCTTCAAGTGCGTCTTGCAACTGCGCGTCGGTCCTGGTCTGATGCCCTGTCGACGTTTGAGGTGCAGTAGAACGATGGGAGCTGCCAGACCGGACCGACCGGACCGGCGAAGTGACATGCGATGACGTGGTATGCGAGGTGCCTACAAGAACGGTCGTTAAGGAAATACAAGAAGGTCAAGTCCAGCAGTGCAAGTACCTGGAACGGATGAAGGGGATGGTTGCTCCATGTCGGAAAAGTCTGAATGACCAAGGTTCAACTGAATTTGATGGACGAGGTCAGACCGTTGTCGTTGTGCGACACGGTCTAACTCAGGGGCGGCTGTGGAGAAGCGTGCCCAAAAAATTGGGCACACTTCTGGTCAAGTTTTGTCAAGGCATTTGGTCTAATTTCGG
>JAPDHQ010005176.1:0-14464 GCA_026184515.1 Peronosclerospora sorghi | reverse complement strand
ATGATCAATCAGGTTACAGAGGGAATCAGTGGTAGCTCTCAAGGATGATCAATCAGGTTACAGAGGGCCTCAGCGATAACTGACACGTATTGAAGTCAGCGCTGAAGTAACCACAAAGTAGTGGGTGAAAAAAGTGATTGACGTTGATGTAGGAGGTAGTAATACTTAATAGAACGAAATTTCCCTTAAAGTGCGCAGATCTCTGGCGACCGTAAAAAACATTCTTTTTGATACCATACAAAAACCAAGTGCAATACAAGGAAGTCGTTGAGCGAACACCCTAGCAAGTGTAGCCGCAGCCGTTTGAAGTGCGCTAGTGTTGGGGGAAGCCTGGAACAACCTTTTGAAGTGTATCCCAAGTGTAATTGATTGATTTGTTGGTTCGGACGGAAGTACTAAGTACCCGGGAAGTAAAACAAGGAGGACTGGCTTATTACCTCTTTGTGTTGTTAATTAAGTGGAATTATAATAACTTTCAACCCCTTCACGACAACTGGTGCCTCGACCCGGGACTAACGTCGACTTAAAATTCAAGCTTACACAATGGCATTAGTAACACAAGAAAATGGTCCAGATCTTCACTTTATACTAGAATACTCAGATGATGAGACTAACAGGACTTACACATTTTCCGAAGCGTGTGCCAAGATGACGCAGTATCAACAACAGGTACTCAGATTACCAGGTTATTCGAGCTGTCGGTTTTCATTATTTGAAATACGTAAGGTGAAGCAGGCTGCACCCAACTTTAGGGTGCGAGACGATCTCACTACATTTAGAAATTTACAAGCATCTGTGAAGGCACTTGAGGATTTTTTCCCAAATTTATGGTATCAGATTATCCGACGGGATGAGTATGAGAGTGCGTGTGATTACGATTTGACACGGACCGCAGAAGATATTGGACTGATGATGTCTTTACTATTATCAGAAAATCAGTGGGATACATCATTAATGGTATATCGAGAAGAAACTGACAATATCATTCCCTCTTATTTTTTAATAGCAGATACCGTACATACACCGGTAAGGGAGTCTAAACCACCGGGTTTGTTGGAGCTCATTGACAGAAGTGAGTCTGAAGAAGTACCACAGTTGCGACCTAGGAAAATTGCAAAGACTAAAAAGAAGTTGGAGTTTTCATCTGATGGCGATGAAATCATGTCCACACCCAAACTAGCTGGGATTAAACAAGAACCAGGGGTGGCAGCACCTAGCCAGGGTCCAAGGCCGGCTGCACCTAGACAGGTATGGCTGCATCTAAACAAGATAAGATCCAGTGGTAGCTAATTTGGTGAAGATGATGCAAGATGGATATTTGAGTTTGGAAGAGTTAGCTAAAGTCACGACAGTCTTGTCGGCTAGTCGCACACCCTATATACCGAGAGGGCGCCTAGTACTTCATATCAAACACCCGCTACGCAGCCACGAATGCCTCATAGTCCTCCAGAGTATGGTATACCTGGTGGAAGTGCAAACGTATGGGCATCCTCACCTCAACCAGTTACAGTCATCATTCAGAACATTGAGATAAAACCTTTTGATGGGAATAGGCAGGATGCCGGAATTGCATCGGGCTTGGGTTGCTCGATTCTCACATGTGGCTAATATATCACATTGTAATGATAGTCAACGTCTGGGAATGTTTGTTGATATCTTGACAAGCACTGCATCATGGTGGTACGAACAACTAGCCGATTCGGTAAAATATTACTGGAGTAAGCTGATTGCGCTTTTCCAAAAGAAGTTTTGTGTGTACAAAGTGTCGCCTCGAGTTATGTATTCAAGATTAACGCAGAAATATGATGAGTTGGCTACTACATATCTATACCGATTAAACGCAGCAGCGTTGCGAGCGGGGATGGATTTTAGACATGCGTTCAATGCATCATTGTTGGAAGAACACATTCAACAGCTCTTTGATACTATTCATGATCGCACCATACAGATGCAGTATCAACACATAACCTTCTCAACTATCGTAGAGCTAGAAAAGCTACCAATTAAACATGAAGCGCGGCTTATGAGGCCTGGAAAGAAGGTAGCTACCCGTAAGAACGCTGATGCTATGTATGAAGACCTGAAACCTAGCGTGCATATGATGGGCGTGGAAGTACATTCAGCACAGCGGGCACAACCGGTATATGAAGACAAGAGTGCGCGAGCGTCAACAGATCCCAATACTGACAATGTAGTGATTTGTGAGCATTGTAATCGACGGGGACATGACAAAAGTTACTGTTGGAAATCGGTGAAGTGCGAGCATTGCGATAATGTTGGTCATGATGCAAAGTATTGTCGGAAGTTCATCGAAGAGATGGTCGAGATGCGTGCTAAATTGAAGTCAGGGGAATTGACTAAAGCTCAAGTGGCGGAGCCGTTAAACGCCTAGCCCCACAGTGCATTGCAACCACTGTTGAGAGGAAAGGGGTGGGGGAATTGTCAAGTGAAATTGAAGCGACACCGCTGTCACCCAGCACACAGAAGAAAATCAACAAAAATAATACATGTTATATGGATGGATCACTCACTTTGGATGAGGATCAAGAAAAGAAGAAAAAACAAGGAAAAGTAAATAAAAAAGCTATTTCCAGTGAGGATAAGACACAAGCAGAGCGAATGATAAGTGATGAAGTAACAGAGGCTCCAGCATGTGTCACACTGGTAGAAAAAATGTGGTAGAAAGAGATGGATGGCAACGGCCAATGGAAGAAAAGCAGCCTGCAACTCAATTCTATTTAAATGGGGCCATTGATGATCTGGAATTACCATTAATGTTGGATTCAGGCGCAAACATATCCGTTTTACATACCAATGTGGCACGGAAGCTACAAGTAGCGGCTCGGATGTTTGATACTCCAACTAGCTTTTGTGGCGTGACAGACAGTAATATTGGAGCAATAGGTGTGGCTACAGTCAAGGTTCGCATAGGCTCATCAGTTGTTTTCACCTGTGATATTTGGGTGGCTAGTATTGATACACATGCGCTAGCTATACTGGGTACAAACTTTTTGGTCAAGGCGGGTGTAATTTGCCGCTAATGACACAAGCAGATCTAAAGTCAGAAGAATATCTACAAGTGCATACACAAGTGATGGAGAGCGCTAATACACCGATCAATTGGACTAACGTGCACGCAGTGAGAACTGTTGGAGATAAACCTCCTGCTGTGTATGTAATGGATGCAATAGATCGAATGAAGGTGGATCAGACAAAATTGGAAAGAGAGGTGTACTTGCATGAAGGAGTTGAGATGTCGGCTGAAGCTATGAAAGAACAGCTGGAACTCATTCCAGAAGTAGATAAAAGCCCAATTGAACCACCAGATATGACTACTGCAGACATAGGAGAACCAGGAGTTACTACTAAAGAGCAAGAAGATAATCTACGTTCCTTGTTGTCTGAGTATGCTGATGGTTTTATAAGTTCTGGTAATGCGCTACCACCTCCAGCTAAAGGTGTAGTTTGTGATGTGGATGTTGGTGACAATGCACCTATTGAACAAAGAGCACGAAGAGTACCGCCTACACTATTACCCAAATTGTATGAATTGATACGAGGCCTATTACAGGCTGGATTAATTCGCTATTCGGAGTCTGCTTGGGCATCACCGATCGTCATAGTGTTAAAAAAGAACAAAACCGACATACGGCTGTGTATTGATTACCGGTCATTGAATGAGAAGACGAGATTGATGGTGTATGCTATGCCGTTAATTGATGATTTACTGGACAATTTTGAAGGAGTAAAATGGTTGTGCTCAATGGATAATGCGAGTGGGTATTGGGCTATACCGATGACCAAGAGAGCTCGGTTGATCACAGCATTTATTTGTCCCTTAGGACATTTCGAATGGCTTCGGATGCCTCAAGGGCTTAAGAAAGCTCCTCAAATATATCAGCGTATAGTGTATAACGCTTTGTGGACAATGGAACGGCGGTCACAACAGATGGGGGTAAAATACAAACTTCTAGGCGGCAAGGATAATGTCAACGAAGAGGAACATGTGTTGGAAACAGATGTGTCCATCACACAAGACGTCTTTCATAACGGCCAAGTAGTGATGACTGATGAACAACACATTATTGGGAGGCGATCGTATATCGATGATATTACCTTTGGTGCAAGCAGTTGGGATACATTGTGCATGATGCTTAAGAATCTCCTGTAATCATTTAAATATTGGCGGATCACTATAAGTTTACCGAAGAGTGAGTTTGGCAAACACAGTGTGGATTTTTTGAGCCATCGTATATCTGCAGAAGGAATTAAAGCATCCCCCCGCAATTTGGACTCGATTGTCAAAATGGAGTTCCCACGAACATTAAAGGAGTTCAAAGATTCACTGGAAGTTTGATATACTACCTACAGTTTATTGATAATTTTGCAACACTAGCTGCATCTCTGTATGAGTTAACCGAACTACAGTTAAAGGATGGTACCCAACTGAAGCACGCTGAAAAGTCGTTTTCGTTGCTTAAGGATCGTCTGGTGAATGCACCTTTGTTACGACATATTGAACGATCAAAACCATTGAGTATAGTGCTATATACCAACTCATGGGCGTTCGGAGAAACAGTGTGTCAAGATTATGATGGGATACTGCACCCAGTGCGTTACGTTAGCAAGGTTTTCAAAGATGCTGAAACGAGATATACAGGGGCGGAACAAGAGGTGCTAGCGTTGCTAAAAACGTTACATAATGCCAGTCACATTTTGTTTGGTCAGCATATAACAGTCTATGCAAGATATTCTACAATGCGATGGCTGTTCACATCGAAAAGTCTAACAGGCAGAGGAATCCAATGGTCAGTAATGTTGTATCCGTGGTCGTTGGAAATCATACGAAAGAAACATGAAGCTGTAGTATTACCTGATTTATTAGCCGCGTCCATTGTGACCGCAGAAAAGATGAATGAAGTGCTAGAAGATATTGCTCCGTTAAAATCGTTGATAGATGTGCCGATCATTAAGCCAATTCCTAGTCTACAACGTCATAGCACTGGATATGTTTTATCGTTTGATGGTGCAGTGCGTCGTAAAAATGACCCGAAAGGAGCATTTGGCATGATAGTGTGGGAGTTACCACCTGGGAAGTAGTGGCAGCAGAATATGAGATTCAAGATAACCTTACCGTGAATGAGAGTGAATATCACGGACTAATACATGTATTACAGCTCGCACAAGACCATAATGTAACGAAAGCAATTGTGTGTGGTGATTCTAGATTGGTTATTGGACAGGTCAATGTAGATCTACTCTGCAATCATGCATCACTATTGTTTTGGTTGGGCAGATTGCGTTCACTGATAGAGAAATTTGAAGCACTCAGCCGGATACACGTGGCTCGCAAGTACAACCAAGCAGCTGACTTTTTGACTCAATGTGCAATGAAAGAGCAGCGAGCAGGGAAAATTATCAGAGAGGAGAGAAAAACGGATCTGCAGCTGTTGAATCATCTACCAGACTTGTTGTATGCCACTGCAGATGATGCTCAAGAGCATACTGAGAAACCACCCTGTGATTATGGCACCACTTCTAATAATGGGGAGCAAATTGAAACGAAGTCGAATGATATATGGGAGAACGACGATTATGCATCACCACAAGTGTTTGTTCTCACGCGAAGTATGGTAAACTCTCGTAATGGGCAGCCCCAACACCAAAAGAATGTCACTGTTGGACAAGGGGCGGACACTAATGGTGATTTACACTCAGTGTACAATGATGTGGCTAGATCTGAAGAACCTCAGGATGAAGTGGATAATGATCCATATGAAAATGCCCCAGCTATCCGAATTGAACACATTGGAAGAGCCCAGATACAGGATGAGTGGTGTAGCAAAGTCATGGCGTATCTACGAGGAGATGATGATCAGATAAATTCCGCCAGTGAGTGGAAAAAGATAGCTCGACATGCGCTCACTTACGTGTTGGATAATAAAGGTTTCCTTTACTATGTCTCGAAAGCTCAATATAAATCCGAAGAATATGTGTGGAGATTGGTGGTACCGATCATATTACAAGAGGATGCATTACATGCATATCATGTGGAGACCGGAAGTGGAGCACATCAAGTAATTGGAAAGGTTTATGCTCGGTTGAGGATCAAATATTATTGGCGAGGGATGTATGACCACATTGAAAACTATATTGCAGCTTGTGAAGATTGTGCCACCGCAAAATGGAGGCCAAAATACCAGGGGCGCACAAGTGGAAACATCATAGCGTCAAGACCATTTCAGATTTTAGCGATGGGTTTCGCATTGCCATTACCACAAACTGCAATGGGGCATGAAGAGTTGTTGTGCTTTTTTATGTCTGTTCTATGGGTATGTGATCCTAATTCCAATGAGCACCACCACTGCGCAAGATGTAGCAGAAGCGTATATGGTGGGAGTTTATAAGAAATTTGGAGCCCAAGAAATGTTGAGACATGATAGAGACCCAAGATTCATGAGTTCGGTTTTCAGAAGATTCAATCGAATGCTAAGACAAAAGCAGAGACCTACGCTAGCATATCGACCACAGGCCAATGGAAAACAGGAACGATCTGTGCAGACAGTGATCAAGGCAATCAAGTGTTACATCACGGATCCGGAGCAGAGAGATTGGGATGAATATGTGGCTCCTTTGGAGTTTGCATTGAATACATCAGTGGATCTTCAGCATCAGCAAACTCCATTTTACTTGGTACATGGCTGGGAACCCAGAAATACATTTGAAGCAATGATACCACCCAAAGATACGTCAATCACTGAAAGAAATGCATTAGAGTGGAGGTTGGCTACAACTGAGAAGCATATGAGAGCGCAGGCGCAGGCTGCTATTATCCAGGAACAGATAACGAAAGATAGAGCCCAACGTCATAATGACGCAGTAGCGACTAAAGTATGGTCAACCACCAAAACGGCGTATCAACCAGGTGAATTGGTTTGGCTGTATCATGATCTGGTTAAACCAGGGTTGGTCAGGAAGTTGGTGCATTTATGGCATGGACCATATGTAGTAGATGAACAGATAAACGACATGGTGTATCGGCTAGTGATACCTACTGGTGAAAGTCGAATATTCCAGCTTGTGCACATTGCCAGGTTAAAACCATATATCAATAAAATGAGACGACCTCGGGAGAGACTTCAGGTTGAGGACACACTTGAATTGGATGAGGCGTTACTCCCTGAGGACTCGTGGTATGAACCAGGTCATGAAGATGAGTGGGAAGTAGAACGAATTGTCGATTGTCGGGTCAAATAGCGAACAAGGAATGGACGTCGAACAAAGGAGTATTATGTCAAGTGGAAAGATACCGATGAGATGACTTGGGAGCCAGAAGACAATCTTTCATGCACCGTTTTATTGTATGAGTTTGATGCTCAACGATATTGAGAGAATAGGCATTACGCAGATCAGACAGCCGAAGAGGACACTACAGAGGCTGAACTCTAGAATCCTCATGAAATAAGAAACAAGAGACGAAAGCGTCAAGATATTCAAGAAAATAACAAGAGAAAAAGACAGAAAAAATAAGAAAGATAAGGCCCCAGAAGATGTAGTACATCCCTATCATGGACCCATGTTGGTTGTGATAAGTAGAATGTGGACCCAAGTTGGTTGCATTGGGGGGCATAGCAAAAAAAGCAAACAATAAAAACAAAGATACATGTTTACACGAGAACTGGAATTTGTTTGAGCATGTGGAGTAAATAAGTTGCAGGGTAGCGTTCATTGACGCAGCGTGTTTAAGTTGACGACTGTAATGAAATCAAGTCTATAAGTGAGTAGTGAATTAAGAATAAGATGTGGAATCTGTATAAGTGAGATCGCACGAAGAGAAACCTATCAGGGTATTAAGGGTGTGAAACCTGTGCGACCACAACTAATCGTACGAAGTGAAGCCTATTAAGGTCCCAAAGGTGTGAAACGGCAGCAACAAGATGATACGAAGAGAAACCGTTAAGTTATTAAAAGTTCTGAATCCTGTACATCTATTATCAATCATATATGGAGGAAAGATAACAAGAACAAGATTGTGCGAAGAGAAGCCTATCAGGGTACGAAAGGTGTGAAACATGTACGGCGACAGCAAGATCGTATGAAGAGAAACCTGTCAGGATATTAAAGGTGTGAAACCTGCACATCCAGTGTCAAACCACCACGGAAATTATATAACAAGATCGAGATCGCACGAAGAGAAACCTATAAGGGTATTAAGGGTGCGAAACCTGTGCGGCCACAACTAAGCGTACGAAGAAAAACCTGGCAGGGTACCAAAGGTGTGAAACCTGTGCGACAACAACAAAGATCGTACAAAGAGAAACCTGTCAGGGTACTAAAGGTGTGGAACCTGTACGTCATTGTAAAATAAAATGAAGAAAATCAAAGCATCGAGGACGATTGTACGGGAGATATCCAACAAGACTTAACAGGTCTAACGGATGCAAAATTTATGCAGAGTCACGAGATGTTATTAAGAAAAAAAATGGCCATGAGGCGACAAACCTGGACGTCGCTGATAACCTTATACAAGGGGTATTAAGTTGAATAATTGAGGGGCAACAACTATATAGTGATCCGAAGGATGGAGAAGAAATTGCGCTGCAAGTCAGTTAGTTGGGATTTGATAAGATGAGAGCAAGACAGACCGTACGACGTTAAAGAGTATACCCGGACAGTATAAGTGGATTCACCAGGGTGACGAGCCATGAGTGATCTACCTGTTGCATGAAAAGACAATGTATACGAAGGAAGAAAGAAGCAGAAGTTGAATCACTGGGGCCAAAGGATGCCTACGGAAGGGGGTCATATACTGTGATTATTCTGGAGGCCAGAAGTTCATGCATGAGTCATGAGAGTGCGCGTATTACCTGTGAATAATGAATACGGCCGGCCGGGAATTGGTGTGTAATGTTGACATTTTGAGAAAAAAGAATTTTCGACCAATCAGAAGGGACCCGAGACGGCCACCTCGCGACGGCCAGCTCGACCCTGATTGGATTATGGAGGGTTGAGTGGAAATGATGTACGAGATTGTATTGATTTAAGTGAGAATTTTCGACCAATCAGGAGTGACCCTCGACGGCCACCTCGCGACGGCCATCTCGCGACGGCCAGCTCGACCCTAATCTGATTATGGAGGGTTGAGTCAAGTTGGTGTGCGTTACTGGAGGAGTTACGGAATTTTCTACTAAATAAAGCCTAGTGGACGCTATTGCCAACTGATTGTACAGGAGACTTACTAAACTAAATTCGGTCGAATCAATCTCGACTCACAAACATTCAATACAAAGAAGTGACTAGTGAGACACCTACCTGAAGCACGTATCCCGTCCAAGCTAAATTAATGTTGAAATATTTCACTGAAAGAAGAAAACAACGTTGGTGAGGGATTACGACTTCAACGGTAAGTCAAGGTGGATAGTACGGATATGGTAGAGTCCCTCTTGCGTTTTAGAGCAATAAGACGGGAAAATTATGAAGCAAGGAGCGACAACGAAGGTGTTTCCATCAGTGAGAATGCAGCCCCAGATCTAAATGCCTCAGCGTCCACACCAGAATCAGCGTCCATGTCTGTGTTTACATGGACCAAGGAAGAGGAGGAAGAGTTATTAAAGATGCAACGTGCTAGCAAAAGTACAAACAATCCAGCGCAAGAAATATATGACTTGTATAATCAACAATGTCGCACCAAAGGATGGATCATAAGGACCAAAAAAGGGGTCATGTCCAAGTTAGAACGAATGGGAGTTAAGCGCAAGAGAGGTGGTGAATGGGAAAAGGATGAAATAGATTGGTTAACAAACATGATGGAGCAAGAGGCTACTGCCACCGAAGTAGTTGAGCAATATCCAGTAAAATTCCCGCAATCAAAGAGGATACGTACTATAGCAGCGGTGCAAAAGAAGAGGCAAATGATAGGTCGGTCTAGGAAAGATACAACTCAGACACCACCGAACAGAGAAAGCAATCAACTTCGCTTAACTAAAGGGCATGGCAGAAGATGGACGAAGCGAGAAGTTGACGTATTGATAGAAGCGATAAAACGTGGAAATATGCATACAAAAGCTATCGCAAAAAAGTTGAGTGACGTCACAGATAAGGATGGAAATAAGCTAATGCTAAGGACAGAGAGTGGAATTAGGCATAGGCTCCTTCGATTGAAGAACCAGTTGCGTAGTGCCACACACTCATTCATACGACCAATATCCACATCAGATCAAGAGAGTGTCGCAGAAAATGAGGAAGACATAAGTTGCACTGACCAAACAGTATCCGAAAGCCAAAGATTGGGACCTGAAGAAGACGACATGTTAAACCAATTAGATATCGCGGGTATGGCGCATCGAAATGTGGCGACCCAAGCATGTGAATTTATGGGTGGACAGTCGATGGGATCTCCATTAAACAATGAAGAATCCATACGAGCTGTAGAATATGAGGAAGAAGAGAATTCAGCTCCTCCGCTAGAGATTGAGATTGCTCCAATAGTATCACAGGTGGTTGAGCAGATGGTATCTGATAGTCAAAGATTGGGATTAGAGGAGGAGGACAAGCACAAACAGTCAGTCGAATACATTCCACAGCCAACAGAACGATCTACAATAGCGAATGAGGATGAGAACGTAACCGATGCAGATAGGGAGTATCCCACTATGGGAGTCCAAGAAACGGACCCTAGGAGTGCACAGACAATAGAAGATTCATTAAATGGTGATAAATCTGGGCACACTATAGAATGTGAGGAAGAAGAGAAGCCAGCTTCTCCACTGGTGATTGATCTGGCTGAGTCGACAGAGGATTCGGAGTCCAGTGCAAGTAATAAGGATGAAATGGACTTGGTTTTGGGAGAAGATGAGACGCACGGTAATATAGAATGTGGAAACGTGGAAGAGAAAGATGAAGTTACCACGGGGAGTATCGATGTATCTACAACTGAAGATATTGAAAATGAGAAGTCATACGGAGAAGTCTTGAGTCACCTCACCCCAATGACTGATGTGGACGCAGAAATAACTCAAACAGTGACTCAAAGGGAAGATGAGTATCGGAAATACACATTCAGTAATATTTTGGTTCCAATAGACCAACCACAATTATTGTGGAAAAATACGGGTCAACCAGGGTCAACCGCAAGGAAGGTGATATCACGCATGAAAGATGTTGAAAGGGAGTGGTGTCAAGAAGTTGATAACGTCACTATTGATCCAGGAACTATTATTAGTGTGGCCAAGTCTTTGGACTTTCATCGAGAACTTGGTGGAAAACAACAACTCAGAGCCATCAATCCAGAAGATGCAAGAAATGTATTATTCGTGGTCACGCTAGATTAAGAGATTCGGAGTCTCTGGAAGTTTTCCTTCGGGAATGTTAGGGTGTAGGTTATGGACCATGTAGAGATGAGTTGTGCTGTCTATTGTATGATGTCACAATACCGCAGTTTAACTATCATGGAACTTGCAGGCATTGGTTGTACTTCAAATTGAGGTAAGTGTATATGGATAAGTTCACGTCAGTGAGTGACTATCTCCTCACTATGTGCTTAATAACACACTTGGAAGCATTTAGTGTTATCGATCCGATCCAGTACAAGTATGAATGGGATCCAAAAGATGTTACGTCAACAATGGATCTTCATGTGACATCTTATGGAGTGGGGCAGTGTTTAGCTAAAAGATGGAAGATATACGACAATGATCACGGTCCCTATCATTTCATGCCGTTAATGAGAGGGGTGTTATATTCACAAGTAACTGGAGATTTTAGGACTGAGTGTATAAATACGAATCAAGTCAGCCTACAGAGATGGGATTATGGAAGACTTTGCGTCGTACGATATCACGAATTGAGTTTTCTGGACTGGGGAATAGTATGCTCAGTTGGATTCCGATACATAATTATAACCACCGCTAATGTGGGGTATATACGCAAGAACATTTACAAACTGCGATGGTTACCCGTGTTCAATATCATGAATTGTGTCAGAAGATTCAGCACAATCGATAAATTGACTAGAGAACCAGCACCTCCATTACTGCAATTAATGACCAAAAGACAGACTATTGAGTCGCTGAGGTCCGCATCAGTAATGTCGGAGATGGAACAGACGCAAGTGTATAAGGAATTTCAACGTACGCTAGATATGGACCAATTGAAAGTCGTACGAGCAGCTGTGGAGACGAAAGGAATTGTTCTAGCTCGTGGTCCTTACGGATGTGGAAAAACATCTACAATTACTGCGATTGTGTTAACGCTACTAGCGGTGTTTCCACGGGGTCGCATTGCTATCGTCTCAGAAACTAGTGCAGCCATTGATGAAGAAGATCTTAAGAGGTTGATGGACTCCAAGGTGATACCGGATCACGATATAGTGCGGTTGGGTGAGATAAAGGGTACGATGGCATTACCAGAAGCTGAACATTATCGGCGGAGGTTTCTTTCGGAAATATTACAACGAGAGCGACGTTTATTGGAAGGGAGTGTGGTTCGCAAAGATATCACTGCCAGATTGAGCATAAAGGAGGTGGAGACATTGGAGCAAGCGCATGTAATTATTGCTACTTTGGCCCAATTAGAACGACCATACTACCACACGATATCTTACAATGTGATCATTAATGATGAAGGAGCTCAAACGGCAGAGATAGCATTATTACAAGCTATCAGACCAAAAGTTGAAGTTCTGGTATCTGTAGGTGATCCCTATCAGCTTTTTGCATAATCTCCCATAAGTGAAAAAGTAAGACACCGGTTTCAAAGTGGATCCCGCCGTCATAAAATTACCTGGGGGTTGTTGCATTCTATAGAACATTTTTGCGCTACCCATCAGTTATTACCAGTGTTTCCCGGAATCACAATGAATGCAGAATTTAGAAGTCATCCGAAAATCACGAGATTGTTACAAGTATTCTACCCGTATACAATCCGATATAGAGAAGCCATATCGAAGGATTATTTGAGTGGTATGCGTTTCAATAGCCTGGACGTGGTTGATTGTGGTAAGCCAGTTGATCGCAATCTTTCTGGAAAGCAAAGTATCAATAGTGATCGAGTTATTTAGATTAGCTGCCAAGAGTGGGTGAGAGAGATGGAATGTCAAGAGTTCAGGCATACTAATATTATTGAGCTAGCAACGGTCATATACTTATTGGGGAAGATATACGGTATGCTGGAAGGCGAGACACGAAGAACAAGGATAGCTGTGAGGAAGTCATTGTTAATTATTTCGCCATATCAAAATCAAGTCAAGGCTATACGAAGGCAATTAACGTACATGGGTTATGTGTATGACGAATATCTGGATATTGAGGTAGATACGACCGACTCTAGTCAGGGTCGTGAAGAAAATATCGTTATCGTACCTATGGTTCGATCACACACGCTGGGATTCCTTGACGGATACCCATCAAGATCATTAGTGACACTTAGCAGAGCTCGGGATTACCTCTTCATAGTTGCGTCGCGTTATGTTTTTTGAATGCGAGAGTACCTGAAAAGGGTGATTAACATATGAAAAGAGAATGAGGTTCCAGTTTTCACAACAACTATGGATGAAAACGAGGCACGTAAATATCGGAAGTATGATTGTTAAGAACTATGTGTGTGCGTGCCTTTTGCTCGCATACTCTGAAGTTACGCAAGGGGTGATTGTGGTGAAGTGGAAGCTATATTTACAGTATATAAAAGATGGACTATGGTAGTTATCAATGCTTGGTATATTTTATCTCGTCAAACACTGCATACTAGCACGATGACGTTTGTTACGCTGGTGATTCCTTCAAACACTGGATATTAGTGACAAAGATTGTGTCATTCCTATAATAGGTGAACAATACGAACATAGCACGATGTTAGCTGGATTGCATGCCGACCTGGCATTGGGTCGTATACGCAGTACGCAAGAGTTCTTTCATTGTGAGTTCTGGATCAGTCATTTCCATACCTTATGGTGATGGGGCTTGGATCGAAGCCTTTACTTTGCGCATATCGCCACCTTGTCGCCGTATTACACTGCTCATCAATGTATTTTGCTCCATGCCACGGATTGCAACATTTGGAAGTTGCTTAGAAACAAATACTTGTCTCCAGATAACAGTCCGCGCACAAAGGGTTCAGTGACAATAAATGACCCTAAAACATATCCATCTGATGTAATCATGGGAAATCCCGCAAAGAAGCGCATATGACCATCAGCCACAAACGAACTATTGACGAAACGCAGATCCTCGGTCGCATCCAGAATGACCGCAGGCTCCGTGGTCATGACAACGTGAGTGTCCATTAGTACATTCAGCGGCAACTCATGCTCCTCGAGCCCCACTTTAGACACTTTTGTCACCAATAAAACAAATCGAAGCAATCTGGAAGCCCAACTCGGCCGCAGCATACTCGCACATTTCCTGACACTGCATCCCTGAATGAGCTAAGTAGAGCTCTCACACCTTGTTTACGGGTAGTCTCGTTTATC
>JAPDHQ010005168.1:0-32878 GCA_026184515.1 Peronosclerospora sorghi | reverse complement strand
GGGGTACCCCACGAACCTTCGCCTATGATCCGATCTGATCGTCCGCTTCTAGAAGACGACCGATCATCAGCATAGGACGCCTGGTCCAATTCGTTCGTCATCTCACCTTGTGTACCCGATGGAATGGGCTGGTGACACACTTGGTGGATCGGTGCTGGGAATTGATGTGAGGTCTAAAAACGTGAGACCGTGCTGGGTAGTGTACCCTTGGCGGAACTCTTCACCCTGGGTACGGGCAGACCAGTTATACTCCAAGTAAATATACTCCAAAGGGCATATCGCTCAATCGATCGTAGAGCCCAACCAATACGAGAATAAAAGTCCAATACTACAATATAGAGATCCAATGAGAACGTGATAAACTCCACGAACGATATCTCCATGTATCAATCCAAAAACTTGATTACACGTTCCAAGCGTGTACAACTTGAACTTATGAAGCCGACCAATGCGTACTCCCGTCGAGGGACTTCCGGCGGGCCAAGTGCGTCTGTGACGCGTCCCGGCCGGGTATAACAAGCTAGAGGGGATTACTCGACCCTCTGCTTCCAAACACTCTGCGGCGTGCAGAGGCGACTGATGTATAGTGCGAAGATGCTAACGACTTCTTGTTGAGTGTTAAAGGCCAAAAAATAAACGGCTAACCAAAACTATCTCCCTATGGTCCCCAATATGTACAAACATGAAAATATCTAAGTACCCGCAATATCATGTGACTTACCAAAATCCGTGTTCTTGACACCTCTCGCACACGATTGGCCCAAAAGCCTCCGTGATTTTCACCAATCCGATCGCCGATAAGCCGATCGGCGTGCCGCTGACATAAATTCTTGAGTCCGCTTCACCACAAAAACACACAAACTAGAACGCTCGTCTCGTACCAGATTCAAAGCTGGCGAGCGTCCTAGTTTAACATGTCCTCTGCTTCCTTGGGCAACATTCCGGCATGCATGGTAGTGTTGTACCACTGGCGAATGCGATTGTAAAATTCCTCCATAGGGCACTTGCCCGCATCATGAATTTCACCACATGCTCGGCAGACATACATACAGTGATCAGTCGGGTGACCCTTCTTGCCACATTTCAGACAGGTAAGGCGCTTCCAGCAACGTAAACTGTCGTGCTTGATCGATCCACAATGACTGCACTTCTTCGTTAACCCTTGATCAACTGCACTTGGTTCACTTCGTTTGCCAGATCGAGTCTAACTACGTTGATCGTGCGTCACTGATTGATCACGCATAACAGCAATTATGTAACGACGTTGATTATCATCACTTCCACTGTCATCCGAACTTGATTCCTCACTCCCAGACATCATCTTGATCGCACCCACTGCTTTAGGCTTCCGCGCTGGGGCAGATGATCGATAATCGCCAAATTTCTGACGGAATCGGCTAGTGCCTACCGCCGCCTTTGGCTTGCACGACTTATTGCGCACATAATCCCCCAGAGTCTCTTCCAAATCCGTAACATTCTACAAACGCAAAAGTGCCAGTTGATCAGCGAATTCGCTATCAGTCAACGTGTCAAGAAAATGCTGCACATGTTCACGTAAGATCGTAGGCGGACCTTCCTTGATCGACAACTTCGCCCGATTTCCTGCCACATTCAACCCGTGAAGATACTCAATAGGAGTTTCATCAGATCGCTGCTTCGTGTAGTAATATTGGAGAGATGCCAATTGACCACTTCCACAGTACTGAGTTTCAAAGTCTTCGACAAGACTTTTCCAGTTTCCACGAGTCGATCCGCTCAGCTGGCGATGCCAATTGCGCGCCGGTCCTTTAAGCATATCACCCATGATCAAACACTTCTCATGATCAGAAGCTTTATCACGCATAAATGCTGATTTGAGACGACTGATCCAATTTCGCGCTTGACCTTCATCCACTTCTTTCCCTGAGAACTCCTTCAGATCACTGATCTCAGACATCCTGATCCTGGGAATCGGCTGTTGATCAGGCACTCCAGTGTACGCCGACACAACCGTAGCTTATCTAGGCGGAGTGATCTTCTCATCTGGATCGAGATAATCCAGCTGGGATTGTTGATCATGGAGCGAATACACAGACTCCATGTCAACATCCTTAACCGTCACCGCTCTTCCTGGCTTTGGTTGGTGACTTTTCATGCGTACAACCTCAGGTTTCGCCTTCTTCTTTCCTCGGCCAAAAACCGCCCCATAGCCGCATTAAACAACGCTTGCAGCCGTGGGTCCTGTTGGGACTGATCATCTTCCGCCTTGGCTGATCGAGGTTCCTTCTTCACGGCCGAGAACTTTGCTTCATCCTTCTGGCAGATCGTCATCCGGGTGATCTTGGGTTCCACACTATCAGAATCCACTTCAGACGCATCGCCCTCGGAAGGAGCAGATTCATAGCAGGATGTTCCTGTGTGTTCTGCCACGTTGATCGACGGACCCGCTTTAATTTTCAACGAGTGTGAGAGTTCCACCTTAGCATATCGACCCACTATAGGAACCAACAGATCAAACAGCCGCTGGGTAGTGATCGCAACATCTTTAGGGTCCAGATCGAACACTTCTCCAGCACCGTAGGCGCCTGTCGTCAGACAAACTTGCTTGATCATGCGCGTCAGCCCTAACACCAGATGAAGCTTGTCCTTCCCATACGTCACTGGTTGATTGACTGTTCCATTTAGCTTTTCTTTGATCGTGACCTCGAGTAGGCTCATGATCGAATCCATAAATAAGGAATTTTCCAGTTACTTCGTATACAACGTCCTCAACAGATCGGATTACGATGGTGCGATACTTGATCGACTTTCGTCGCTCTCCGAACCAAGCGCCTTCAGCAATGCCTTCGGTTGGTCAGACTTTTAGTACTTCACCACCGGCTTCCAATCCTGATCATCATATCCATATGCAATAGGCGAATCACAACGCAAGTTGTGATCCGCAAGGGCTCCAGAAAAAGCCTTGGGAGGTGATCGAGGCTTTTCCTCATTTATGTCATCAGGATACATCCCCAGGCCCTGATGATCAGCATTTCCTTTCTTCTTCAGAAGTGGCGACGGCGAACTGCCTTCCTTAGTCACAACCACCTCCTCCTTTTCAACTTTAATCTTCATTTCTGCTTCAGCTTCCATCTTTACCCGCGTCAGCGCCATCTTGCAGGGAATCGCGGTGATATCCCGAGTCTACCAAAGATCCGGGCACGCGCACCATTGTGGTGGAGCGGCTGGCTAAATTTTAAGGCTTGGACAGTCGTTTCCAAAGCTCCCGGACTACCTACTAACGAAGGGGTTCCTCCGGTTGTCCTGTGACAGGCCTATGCCTTGCTCACGTTGTGTACCCGACGGTTTGGGCGTGGGTCGCTCTCCAGTTGACTGGGGACGTAGATCAGTGCAATTACGATGTATATCAAGCGAATTCGTAGCAGATAGACAAGTTTAGATCTGGTGGAAAATGTCAGATTCGAGATCGCGGGGAAAAACTGGGTGGTCGAAGATCGCAGATCGCAGATCGACCCAGTCGATCTAGTGCAAATTGGCGAGATTGAAGATCTGTAGATCGTAGATCGCAGATCGACGCTGTCGATCTAGTGGAAACCAGCGAAGGGGTACTTGATCACGTGGCGGAAGTCTTCACCACTTGATCGTCAAGCCTCTTAAGCCTAGATCGCTAAGGAAATACCCAATGTATTTGTATTCCTAGTCTAAACTTAAGAGGAAGGGGGTCGATATGTACTTTCTATGTGCAGATCGACGGATTTTACAAAATCCACCAAGAGTTCCCAAGGAGCGCTTAAAGCAGCCAAACTTCTAGAGGATAGGTGTCAACCAATGGGGGGGAGGTGAGAACACTTGGCTCATCACCCTCCCAGTAGCCTTTACGAAAAGGGGCCGCTGACACAGCGGGCGGAGTTGAGGACGACTTCTGCGGAACTTTACGTCTGCCGGTGGGCCAAAAAGTGCACTACGTGATCCCTCCCGGGACTTGTAAAGGTGCGTATGCAATGAAAGGTCGGCGTGAAGTTATCATGCCGTCCCAATCAATGATCTAGTTGATCGGACGCAAAACGAAAACTTTTTTAATCCTTATATCCTAAAATCAACCAATTACCTAATATCGACCAATCAACTCTACTCCTCCTGATATGTATCATTAGCCTGTCGCTTACCATAGTGTACCTGTACCCTGCGTCGCTTTTGCTCCGGATGTCCCGTCCATGTTCATGACAGTTGACCAAAAATCTTCTATGCGCTTCTTCACAGAAGTGATTTTTCAGCTAAGGAAAAGACGGACGTGAGTCATGTATCGAAAGGTTATAAAGTGTTCCGGTCGGCTAAGAAGTAATTAGCGAGTATTGTAGTCAGCACTGAAGTAACCTAGAAGTAGTAGATAAAAAAGTGGTTGAATTAGATATAGGACTTAATAGTACTTAATAGATTCTAATTTCCCCCTTAGCTCAACAGTCGCTTGCAACCTTACAGCAATATTTCGTTACCGTCCTATACTGAAACCAAGTTTAATACAAGAAGGTCGTTAAGTGAGCATCTAAGTAAGATAGGCAACAGTTACCTGGGGCCACTAGAGTTGGGAGCAGCTTGAGGCTCTTTGGGAAGCGTGTTATAGCGTGTTTGGTAACAATTTGTTTCGGACGTTAGTACTAAGAACTGGGAAGTTTAATCAGGAAGGACAAAATTATTGTCTTCTTGTGTTGTAATTTGAGTGGAAACAACGAAGTTCCTTCACGACAGGTTGTGCCATCACTACTCACAAATCAAATCTGACGCTACGCGTGCATCTACCGATACACTCTTGAATTACTCACAGGGGATCAGTATCTGCTATATTGCCTCAGCCATATTCCAGTCGCTTTTTGATTATATTTTGACATCCAGGGGAAGCCTTAGATTGTCTCAAACTCGTCCGCAAGTTCGGAGATGAAGTTATTCACCCGAATGACAGTTTGCCCAAATCGAAGTGCGTACGTATAATACGCTTTGGAATTGTTGCGGTTGAACCGTTGATAACCCAACACCCAATAGATTTGTGGATTTCCACTTCCACTAAGTGTATTGACATGCTTCTAAAATGTTATTTAATGCGCCAGTATCAAACAGAGCACGCATGTAGACATCGCTTCCATACGGATTGATCTCCCAGGTAATGAGCGGTTTCGCATCACCTTATATTGGTTGAGAGGTGGTTGAGCTGCCTTAGGCTACATCAACACACGCCAAATGTGATGTGATGTCTCCCATGAGAACAAACAATAAAGGCTGGGTGCCCCTGTTTGATATGCTTGTAAGCAAACTTATCCGTGCGTTGACTGCATGGCGACAGACGCGGTACTGTGATGAAGTGCAAGTGAAAATTATTGATCAGTTTGTACCAGTGCACCAGTTGTCAAGGCACATCGATCGGGTTGGCTAAAGGACGGAGTGTTTTGGGCGAATCGTGTGCTTGGAGTGTTTTGTACGCAGATTTGAGATAAGGCACACGGTTTACATATAGTTTACATATTGGATTTTAATTGGTTTATTAAATATAGTGTTCGTATTACATTGGGTTTCGTATGTCGCTGCTCCATAGGAGTCATTGGGAGCAGAGGGCTAACAGGGTCCCCTCTTGTTAATTAAGCCCGGACAGGATAGAGCTCCACCGAAAGTCCCACGACGGGAAGCACCCATTACGTTCACTCACCCCTCAAGTTCGGCCACGTTAAGGAGACGTGTTTATTTGGCTGGGTTACTCATCGCGATCTGCGATCAAGTGCTAGAAACTACTATTGGCTGGATTACTCACTGCTTAGCAGTCAACTTCCAGAAACCCTGTTGGCTGGATTACTCAATGCTACGTGCAGTCAAGTGCCAGATTTAACCGCATTCGGAGTGAAGATTTCCGCTTCGTTTGCCGATCGGCCATATTGGATTATCTTTTCGTTGGAATTTTTGATCAGTACCCCAGAAGTGGTACACCCGTATCAACACCTACTAAAGTCTCCACTAAGCAACGGTCCACCGAGTGTTTAGCCACCCATACCAATGGGTACACAAAGTGGCACGAGACAAATCGGACTCTGCGTCCTGTAATGCCGATCGGTCACCCGATCGGCACCCAGGCGAAGGTTCGTGGAGTACCCCCTCCGTTAGTTGGTCGGCTGGAAGCGATGGTGGTTCAGTTCTGGATACTTCGGTGTTCGATTTGAACTTGACTCTACCACAATTCTTCGAAGAAAAATCTCAAGTTTAAGTCCAAGCTTCTCCTTGAAGTTCAAGTTCCGTGAGAATATTCTTCACACTCAGCTTCAAGTTCAACCTGATTCAACCCAAGGTTTATTCTGCATTTTTAGGGAGATTGCATATAACCCCATAGGACTCTGGGGAGAGGTTGCAGGAACCGTAAGCTCATTTCAATTCAGTTGCAAACTTTCCGTCTTCTGCTCAAGTCTCCTCCTCACTCTTCTTCTCCCTCTTCGTCCCTCCAAGTCGGGACACTGCCAAGTCTTACTCTACAGCGCAAGCGCGTGTGTGCCGTGTTATCGGGAACTGTGTAAACAGCGTCCCGTTACACAGTAGGAACAAGAGTGACGATCAAATTGTTCTTAGAAGTTAATATTGAGTAATTACATGCAAGATATTAAAATATGAAGTCACTTTATTCTTCTTTTCCTCGTATAAAAGATTTTTTGCGCTACGAGGTACTATAATATTAGGAAACGAGGGTTTTATACGCCCCCTCGTGTTTATTCTTTCCTGGACGAGACGAACTTATCTTGGAAGTTGTCACGTTCACACTTACGTAGATAGTCGAAAACTTGTGTCGTAGATGATAAGTAATAGCTCCAATATACTGAAAGCGTCTTAAGTCAATATTTCAGCAACAAAAATCCGTTGACCGTGAAAATGACACCCGTACACAGTTCGCCGTAAGTAGAAGAAAGTAACCAAACCAGGGACTTTATCAATGGAATGTGTATTGAGAAGTGTTTACCTAGCCTAACATGAAATATGTACCAGATGTTGAAGTTATGGTAAACTTCCATCTGCTGTGTGCTCTTGGTACTAGCATTCTACGTAAAAAAAGTAACACTGTTAAGAGGACATTGACAACACAAGGCAAGTTGATGGGCGACTTATGGCTTACAAGAGACATACCGTTGCAACGTTGAATCGCATCCGAACGATGAGGAGTGTGGAAAGCGTGAGTACAAATTTTTAAACGTACCCCTGCCGACGTAGATGGACGATTAAGAATGTAACTTCTACGTCAAATGTCTTGAATGAGTGCCCAAAAAACAAGGGATAACCTATTCGCACATGATGTTTTTCCTAACTGCACATGATAATAAGACCTTGGAGCTTTGTATGATGTAATAATATTACATCTAACAGGATATCAGGTAGAACGACTTTTTTACCACCCGACTGACTCAGTCATGTAATCACTTCTTCCATAAAACTTACCGCACCCTCGAGTCAAGCGGGCGCTTGATAATCACCGTCTTGTGCTCCAAGTAATTCCGAGCTCCCCATTCTCGCGACCAATTCCCGAATCTTTAAATCCACCAAACGGCGCATTCGTCTCCACTACGTCGTAGCAATTCACGTACAACGTGCCCGCGCGAATGCCGTTCGAAATCTTGATAGCGTTTTCAATGTTCGCCGTCACGACACCAGCGCCCAAACCATAGACGGTATCATTGGCGCGCTTAATGACCTCATAGATGGTCTTGAATTTAAGATCGTCATGACGGGACCAAAAATCTCTTCTCGAGCAATGGCCATGTCGTATTGAACGTCCACAAACACAGTGGGCTCGATAAACCAGCCTTTGGTACCATGACGCTTGCCGCCAGTTAGGAGACGACCACCCTCTTTGACACCCTTATCAATATAGTGCAGAATCTTGTTAAATTGGGTCTCATCGATCTGTGCTCCCTGCTCCGGCAGAGCTGAACGGGTCACCAAAAACGCGGGAGCTAGAATCCTCGACGGAGCGGTGCCCAAACTCATCGTAGATACCCTCATGTACGTACGTACGCGATCCAGCAATGCAACACTGGCCCTGGTTCAGAGATAGAGCTAGCTGCGACTGCTGAATAGCAAGGTCAATGTCGGCGTCATCCAAGATGACATTTGCTGAGTTGCCCCCGAGCTCAAGCGTGACACGCTTAATATTGCTCACGTGAGAATTGCGCATTATTTCGTAGCCAACTTCGGTGGACCCAGTGAAGGCGACCTTGTCTACGTTCGGGTGCTGCGCGAGGAGCCGGCCAGTATTGGTACCTGCACCGGAAACAATGTTGATCACTCCCTCTGGAAATCCAGATTCTACAATGAGTTCACCAACACGCAGAGCAGATAGCGGCGTTTGCTCAGCCGGTTTCAGCACAACCGTGTTGCCAGCTGCAAGAGCAGGGCCGAGCTTCCACGCCATCAAGACCAGTGGGAAATTCCACGGGATGATCTGCGCGCACACGCCGACAGGTTCGGGCTTGGTGTTCACCACCAGTCCCAAGTCTACTTCTTTGGCTTCAGCAAAGGGCTTGTCATTATCAAGCGCTTCAAGAGCAGCAAGTTCATCAATGTTCTTTTCAATCAAGTTGGCAAGCTTGTGAAGGAGCATTCCGCGCTCCTAAGCGGGCATGGTGCGCCACGGGCCCTCAAGGCAGCGCAGGCAGCAGCATAGCCGTGTCAATATCGGCAGAGTCAGCCTCCGCGACGTCTGCAAGTTTTACCATTGTTGCTGGATTATACGTTTCGAAGGTTACCAGTGATCGACGGCACGAAGTGACCATTAATGAGCATGTTGGTTTGTCTTACGTGGACGTGCTCCGATATGTGGCGCGAAAGCACGAGTGGTGAGACTTTTGTGGTTTCTTTTACAGTTAACGCGCTCGCTCGAGCGTAGCAAGCATGGCGTAGGATTTGGCGCTGCATGGTTAAAGGTGCAAGGACAAATGTGAAAAATGAAGAACACCATTGCCAAGTGAATTCAGAACGTGGCCGAACGAACTGAAGTGAAATGTGGTATTACTGCAATCATCTACCAGTGTAGTAAGTAGTACCTGGTCGTAACCGACGGGGTGGGGTAGATACATAAGGTTAGCGTAGTTGCTTCTACCTGATATCCTGTTAGATGTAATATTATTACATCATACGAACCTCCAATCATGTGCCGTTAGGAAAAACATCATGTTCGAATAGGTTATCCCAAAAACAAATGTACTCAGATTGAGTACAAACACATAGAGTATTTCTTACTAGTAAGTACGATATGAATTGTGGTACTAATAATAAAAGTATCAATCATACCCGGCACCGGTATTATGAATACTTTTAACAACTTTGAATCGCTGGGACAGTAAAAAATGTTATTTCAACGTGAATTTACAAATAAGGGAGTGATTTTGAAATTAATTACAGATAGGGTAGTGATTCAAAAATATTTACAAATAAGGGAGTGATGTCACTGCAAATTTGAACACCACGCCACGTTGCTCGCTCCCACCCTGCCACGTCGCTCGCTCTCACGCTCCTCGCTCTCACGTTGCCACGTCGCTCCTTCACGCCGTCCAACATCGCCACACACGTTCCTTTCACACAGTCACTTCTTCTAGATCTAACCTCATAAGGACAAATGAAAATAGGGAAGACGTATGCTACAGCAGCGGAAACTCGGTCTGCGCATCCACTGCTTTTGGGCTGTTGTGTTTCTCAGGAGGGGAAGGGTGGGAGGTGGAGGGAAATACGTCACCGCAGCGAGGGTACCGCGCAGGATACAAGCGACCGGTACAACGCTGTCTGGCATACTGGTCATAATCGTCCATGGAGTAGGAGATGATGAGGAGGAGGAACTTCACCCAAAATCGTCAGAAGCGATGAAGCATCGCTGTGTTGCTGAAAGACCCCGTTGCCAAGAGCTACAAATCGGCTCGATGTTGCTGGAGGTGATGGCTGATTAGTGATCGCCATTCCGGCGCCAGTTTCTCCCCTATATAATACATGAGAATGGCCATCCCGGAATGCTACGATCGCAGAGGCACGGTGGAGTACTTACAGTGCCACCGTGTGAAGAGTGCGAGCGGCACGGAGTGCCGGGGCGAGTGCAGTGCGCATATATGCAATTTAGACAACGGATTATAGACTAGTCTGCTACAGTACAGGATCTGCGCAGGTGGGTATACGGTGATTGGTGGATTTGATGAACTTGACGACTGTCGATGCTCCGCGCAAATTTGCAGTGACATCACTCCCTTATTTGTAAATATTTTTGAATCACTCCTAACCGTAATTAATTTCAAAATCACTCCCTTATTTGTAAATTCCCGTATTATCAATAGGGCCAGACTAGGGGCACGCCCCACTTTTGCTAGGGGGACACCCCACTATAATAAAATACCGGCTAATAATAAGGCACCCCCCTAGGGCAAAATCCGCAAGAGCAGAATAATCTTTTTTACACAAGCGCACAGCCACTTGTCCAGCAGTCACTTCAACTACCAACACAGCAGTCTATGATGTTACCAAGTGCCAGTTTCCCAGCGACACAGGCTCAGCATATTCAGATGCAAATGCAGCAACGACAGCAGCAACAGCAATACGCTGCTTCGATAGCAGGTGTGGCGATCATGCGGCTGTATCTGTATGATAACATATAGTAAGTATCGTTATTATATTATATTTATGTTCTAGCGCGGCAAAATACTAAAAAAGTACAAGCTACTGCAATGACGACAGTGATGGAACACGATGGCTCCCTAAGTCAGCCAAATCATATTAACCAGATGTCATCTGCTGGTCAGCCACCATCCTAAGTTCATGCACCTACTGCCACAAATGAAGGAGCTAATTTCGTCCCGAATTCATCGAGCGGAATTTCTGGTCAGAAGCAACCTGTACAGGCCACTGCTCCTCCAGTTACTTCTCAGATGCCGAATACTTCGCTCGTACCCAAAAATTTAAGTGAAATGGAAGAACCCTGTGTAATATGCAAGAAGAAAGGCGATATTTTCACATGTAATGGTGGCTGTGGGCTTCATGTGCACCCATTTTGCATTGGCGAATTTGCCATATTTCCGTTTGTTGGTATGCATTGCACTAGTGTATTCTGCCTGCGAACAACACGCTTACCGAGTATTAACATACTGCTTGGGTGACTACTCAGTTGGCCAGTTGCAATGAGTTCATCAATGTGTCACTCAGAAGTCAGGAGATCACTGCAGCAAGAGACCAAAGCCACTGGCACGGATGAAGATGCCATGATTTGGTGCACAGCTAAAATATTTCTCGCCGTCAATGGTGCCGCTGTTCTTGCCTTTTTTTACAAAGTAACCCTAACCCTAGGGGGGGTGCCTTATTATTAGCCGGTATTTTATTATAGTGGGGTGTGCCCCTAGCAAAAGTGGGGTGTGCCCCTAGTCTGGCCCTTATCAATATACTAGGGTACTTGATAATAGCCAATGATAATGCTCGGCAGGTTGGATGTTTACAAGCATTAGGATAGAGATTGTGGTGTTAACGCTGCATACAACAGTATTGCTGTGGGTCTGGTGGAGGCAGCTCCGGCTCAATCCTGAAATCGCTGGTCAAAATAAAAAAATTCAGGTAAATTAATTGACGCAACGCGAGTGTTGGCGTGTCATCATAATATTGCTATGCACTTGTAGGAGTTGGAGCTGAAAATCGCCAAGAAAGAAAAAGCTCGAGTCGATGAGCGTCGGGGTCGCATTGCTGCAGAGAAGGTTATCAGTTCACGTGAACCTAATGAATTATAACTGCTAAGAACTGAATAATCAGGAGCTGCGACACGTGATGGAAGAGAAGCTAAACACTGGTAAAGGTTGCTTTGTACAGCCTGTAGGAATTGTTTACTCTTGCTTCAAAGTATGCTTAGGTAATTAGACATCCGTTGTGTACATTTTTGGACAGGTGTCAGCATATTGCGTGCATACTAATATTTTTTTCATTGTAGGAACGCCACGTCAAGGTTCACTTGCACCGTCAACACGAGCAAAGATAACCTTTCACCGGAATATTTCTCCAGAAACTTTAATTGGACTTGAAGATTTCAGTCATGTCTGGATCGTCTTCGTGTTTCACCAAAACACAAATGGTAGAAACACTCGGGCCCATGAGGGTCTTCGGTCAGATAGTCATCGCCACACGTTTCGAGTGGGTGCAACATAGCACAGTGAACACATTGTAAACAAGTCGTTCTTAAGTTAAACTGTGAATAGGCCAAGATATCTCCACCAATGCTGAAAGAACGTGTAGGTATCTTTTGTACTCGTTCACCCCATCGACCCAATCCAATTGGTATCACCCTAGCAAAGATTGAGCTCGTCAATACTCGCAAACGCACCGTGTATTTGTCCGGAATCGATCTTCTTGATGAGACCCCTGTGCTGGACATCAAACCGTATATTTCAGGTGAGATTTTCTCATCCTTACATATTTCTGAGCAACTTCTTATGCAACCCTCCAGCATATGATAGCATTCCAGATGCACTTACAGCAACTTGGGTGTCAACCCCTCAGCCAAACACGACGTACGTGAACTGGATTGTATACTAACGTGAAGATATTCATAAATGAACATGGATTTTATTTAGAATTCAGTGGGAGTCATGTAGGCTGATATCTACAGTCCACGAGATCTCCAAAACATCCGTACATTATCGTGGTGCTCCTGAACGGTTGATTGCTGCCATCGAGGAGGTGTTGCAAGTCGACGTCCGCAGCAAGTATCAAACTCGTCGCTGGACGTCGCCGGAAAACGTCAACTACCAGATTGTCGACAATGTCAGAGTTCAGTACCGCTTTGCAATACTAGCGCCGCCATCTGTGCCAACGGATTATGATAGTGGAATCGACACCGCGCTCATCCATATTTTTGCTGTTGAAAAGGCAACTTTTGATCCATCGCTACAGCTAATCGAAGAGATTCTATAGATAGCATCCAATGCGTTTGGCAAGGCTTTGACATTATTTTGAACAAGAACATGCATCGCTCCCTACAACCAATAAAACCGAGAAGTAGACTTCCGCGAAACAGAACGAGACGCGCACAGATGCACTTTTGTTCGCCGCAAATCCGACGAGATTTTTTGGTATATAGATTACTCACATACAAATATCACCCTAATTTATAATGAAAATTGCTACGTGCACACACCCCATTTGCTACGCGCACCCCCTAGGGTTAGGGCTAGGGTTAGAGCCCTTACATGTAAGAAAATGCTGTGCTCCACGCTCCAAATCCGCACTTCACACTCCAAAAAATGCTCCTCGGCGCTCCACACTCCAGACAATGCGCATTGTCCATTCGTTTCTTTTTGGAAAAAGCTTAGATTGATTTGTTTCTTTCGTAATATCACGGAGACGACCAGAAAAGATTATGGAAAAGTTATCAACATGCCGATCCTTTACCGCCTTCTACAAGGCCTTGCCCGCGCCCGCACCCGCGGCACGCCCACGCCTGCGGCCACCTCCTCTACGCTCCTGACTACCAGATTCCCCCTCCGCTTCATCCATCGCGCGCTCGGTGTGCTCGAATGCGCTTGGGTCACGCTGAGTTGATGAATAGAGCCTGCGGGATCCCCTGGGACGACCTCGATCGCGACGAACGGCAGCCGGTTCCTGGACTGTGGACAGCGGTTGATCCTGGGAAAGTGAAAGAACTTGGTCTTTCAGGATGCGCTGTTGGTGAGGTGGAAGATTTTCGTGGAGATCCTGAAGCTGCTGCAGTGCCATATCCATCTATGATGCCGGAGGTTCGTTCTCGCTATGTTGAGCGACAGGCTGCTGTGGCGGATCAAGCCACCAGTGGGCGGAAAAATCCGTGAGTTCAAAATGACCTCTAGTTTCCAGAGTATCCCGAATGCGGTGGGAGCACGGCAGACCCATCGTGGCCGTGAAGACGCCGGTGCACGGCGTTGGGACGTATGCTTGGGCCTGCGCTTTCCGGAGCTCCTAATGCACGAGTTTGAGGGCGTGGTGCGACGCAAAGTCGCAATTTGGAATAGAACGTGTATTATCGGTCTTATCCTCCTTGCCAACATATGCATAGATGTGAACCGTAGAACTCTCGGATCGATCCAGATTCCAACCTGGCGAGCGTTCTAGTTTAACATCTTTTCTGCGTCCGGCGGCAGCATCCCCGCGTGCTTGTCCGGCAAGGGTGTTGACTTGCTCATAGCCGATCTGTCGCAGAATCTCCACCTGCTGCTGCTCACCTGAGAGCATGACGCGCCGGTACACGGTCAGATCGCCAGTTGAAACAGCGATCCACTTTTTAATCGCTCCATTCTGGCCTTCGGAACGGGATGTGGCGACGTTTCCCAGGTGTCGGTGTGTCTTGGTCCAAGCAAGCACGAATTGCTCCTTGAAGGGGATCCACGTGGCATTGATATAATCACATATGCGCTGAGGATATTTATGACGCATCGAAGCCCATTTGTCGTCAAAGGAAGAGATGTCGATGGCTTTGCACAGCAAATTGAAATCCTGTTGAAATTCGACCCAGTTTTCTTGCGTTTGGAAGTCCTTTCTGCACTTCGCCAGCACATTTTGTTGATGTGTCATATACACAGATTAGTGGCGGTTTGCGGGAACACTGTTGGATGGCGGTAATTAACGCAAGCTCACGGTCGGTGATGATTACACCAGGCAGCTGGTCTGGCTGAAAAATTCGACGTATGTGCCGCAGAGCCCGTTGATAATCGGCCTCCGTTTCATTTGACAGAAAGCAAAATGCTGCCGAGAAGGTGTTGTTTGTGCTCGTCATCCCGACCATATGAAGCAGAGGAATTTTGAATCTGGTACGTATTTACCAAAACTTAGTGTAAGAGTTCTCAAGCTCACAAAAAGCACACATTCTGTGCTCACTTACTTCTTCAGCTTGTATGGCAATCCATATGGAACATGTGGGGAAACTCTTGTGCCATCTCAATGCACACAAATGGGACAAAAAGAGCCGTGTGATATGTCCCTGGTCGTTCCGTTCGTAATGGTGAAGGACGTTCCTATCATGCAGCTCATCGATGAGCATTTCAATCGGTGTTCGTCCCGAGAGTTCTCTGTTGCTAATTGCCGCCTTTTCGTGTAGACTTCTTTGGCAATTATGCGGGCATTGGGATCACGATGACGAATAGTAGAAATAATCACCTTTGGAACCGCGCCTGCTCTGGTCATTTCGCCGATTATGGACTTTTGGCCGCATTTAGCTGTCGAGCAGCGGGATAGGCAGATATGGTGGCAGCAGCTTCGTGGTTATGCCGCTCCTCCTCCACCGACACACGCCACTCGTATGCGTCTGTTGCCAACGTCGCATCCTGCACCGCATCCTGCACCACGAGCTCGAAGCGTTTAATGACAGCCACAAATGGGCAGCTGCATGCTCTGGTTGAGCCCTTCCTCTTCCGTGTCTCCTCCGTCAGGTAGCTGCGCCCGTTCCTGTATTCTCCCGCGTGCCCACAAAGAAGCCACACCTTGCGGGTTTCCCCTCGCTTGCTTTTCTTTAATCGTTCGCGGCGAGTGGTGTAACCTTCCATTATTGCATGCTCAGCAACAGCAGATTCTGCCGCCTCCAAAGTAGAATAAGAAGCTGGCGGGGGAGGGGCAAGCATAGTGATGGGAAGATCGTTGAGCGTGAAGGACCGTTTTGGAGCGAGGAGGATCGTGGTGGAGCGCGGAGGGATTGTTGTGGAGGGCGGAGGAATCGTTGTGGAGGGCGGAGGAATCGTTGTGGAGCACGGAGGAGGGAGGAGCACGGGGGATCGTGGATCACGGGCGACACGGAAGAGTGCGGAGAACGGAAGAGCATGGAGTAGCGCGTGGCAGGCGTAGCACAGAAGCGCGTTTTCTTTACGTGTAAGTGAAGGTGTAAGCCTAACCCTAAAGCTAGGGGGGTTGCGCGTAGCAAATGGGGTGTGTGCACCTAGCAATTTTCTTTATAATACGGAATTAATTGAAGAGAAATTAGACAATATGCCCCTCTTTTTTCGCGTATTTCCTAATATGCCCCACCACTTTCGTTATTTGAAAAGATGCCCCTCTTCCTGTTCTTTCTCTTTCCTGCTGCCAGCGTCTCCGTTCTTTCTTCTTCCCTGCTGCTGGTATCTCCATGCTTTCCTACTGGCATTTCCATTCTCTACTGCCGGCATCTCCATATTCTTTCCCTGCCGCCATCTCCCTTCTTTCCCGAGGGAATCACCCTTCTTTCCTGCGGGCATCTCAGTTCTTTCCTGCTGACATCTCCCTTCTTTTTTGATGCCATCTCCGTTCTCTCTTGCTGCTATCTCCCTTCTTTCCTGCTACAATATGACTCCCTGGTCCGGTAAAGGTCAAGAAGGCTGCAACCGTCGACGCATCACTGTCATTGATAGTTCTGCGGGAAGCTTTGGTATGCAAAAGTAAAGGATTGTAGCTGTAACTGTCGGGTTTGGGGCGCTAGTATATTTACGTACACATTAACTTAGTTCGTACGTATACCCTACAAATCCGTCGCCATTCAATCGTGGTCCTCACGTCATGTTATCCTATTATGCCCACTCTTTCCGCAAGTTTTGCATTGTTTCGGGCTTTCTTCATCTTGAGGACCCTGAGTTGCCCTTTCCATCCTCGCTTTCCTGGGGCGGCCACTTGGCCGCTCAACCTTTGGAGGTAAGATAGATACATCGAGGCACATCGCATCCCGTGTACGGGATTCGGTAGGTTGCTTTGTAGGTCTCGACCGTGTAACATTCATTGACAAGGCTAAGAGGGGGAACTCGAAGGACACCGCAAGGGCACATGTGTGACTGCAAGGACTCCAAAACCGTTGATAGACTGTGCAGGTTCATGAGCCGACGGTTTGCTCCTGTCCAGGTATATGGAGTTGTACCGTATATTGCCGATTAGGTCCCGACTGAACCAGACCAGAGTTGGCAGTATTGGGGACATATTGATATTTCCGACATTTCTCCAGTTCCTCTTTCAAGCGCTTGGTAGCGCCCAGAGTAATTGATGCTGAAACCCCATTTCTGAACAGCCTGTAGGCGCTCTTGGAATTTGCCCATTTGATGATTGTACAAAGCCATCAGTAGTTCCGAGGCGGTCAGATTGCGCATCCTTTGAGAAACGAGTTTGCAGTCGGTGATGTTTGAAGTCACATGCCCAAATCGCCTTCCAATGACCGCATATGAAGCCCACTGGTCATGCGGGATTGCATGGATATATTCTGCTGCAGCCGAATTTTTCTCTCGGGTATTTGCAAGTCTAGCAGCAAATATATCTCCAGTGAAAGCATAGACACATTCCAAAAACATTTTTTTACCACAATCTCGAACTTGGTTTGGGCATTGGATGTGATGTGATAGCAGCACCATACTGAGGGCACGGGGGATCACCGTGGCGATTGCGACCACCAAGACTTTCTCCTAGTCATTGCATACCACTGCATCTGGATGATCAATTCCAGGGAGCGCTGTCAAAAGAAGTCGAAAAAACACATCCATGTCTCCTCACACACTTCGGGACCAAAGACCATGCAAGAACAATAACTTGATCCTCTGCATCCCTTGTAAATTGTGGTGGAGCGGCTGGCCAAATTTTGAGGCTTGGACAGTCGTTCCCACAGCGCCCGGATTATCAACTATCGAAGGGGGTCCTCCGGTTGTTCTGTGACAGGCCAATGTCTTTCTCACCTTGTGTACCCGACGGTTTGGGCGTGGGTCGCTCTCCAGGTGACTAGGGACGTAGATCAGTGCGATTCCGATGTAGATCAAGCGAATTAGTAGCAGAGCGAATTCGTAGCAGATCGACAGGTGTAGATCTGGTGGAAAATCGCAGATTCGAGATCCCGGGGAGAAACTGGGGGGTCGAAGATCGCAGATAGCAGATCGACCCAGTTGATCTAGTGCGAATTGGCGAGATTGCGGACTTGTAGATCGCAGATCGACGCTGTTGTGGTGGAGTCAAGTTCGAAATCTAAAACATTATCATCGATAACCTGACTACCACTATCGCGCCCAGCCTTCCAACTTTCGGAGGGGGTACTCCGCGGACCACCACTCGAGATCTGGTCCGATCGTCCGCTGCAAGAAGACGACCGGTCGTCATCAGAACCCACTTGGTCCGATTGTTTAGTGTCCATCTCACCTTGTGTACCCGATGAAATGGGCTCGTTACACACTCGGTGGATCGGGATCGCAGATTGGATCGAAGTGGTCTTGAATATAGAAGACCGATCTGGGTAGGTATCTCTGGGGCGGAACTCTTCACCCCAGACACAAACAGACCAAAACACTTCCAAGAGATAATTTCCAATAGGTCGATCGTCCAAACGATCAAGACCTGACCAATGCGAAATAATAGAGGGTAGACCGACTGTTCCGGTCTAGTTCCTGACCAATACGAAATAAGACCAAAACCGGTCTAGTTTCCAACCGAAATTAAAACAAGCCAATATGTCCGCGTAAAGACCCAATATGCTCGTGAAAATCCACAAACAATATCTCCACGCCAAGACCAATCCAGTGAATATCACGTTCCAAACGTACTTGAGTTGAGGTGTTGAGATCGCCAAAATCGTACTCCATTCGAAGGACTTCCGGTTGGCCAAAGTGCGCGTGCGGCGATTCTAGACCGGGTATAATTGGTGAGAGGGGATAATTCGACCCTCTGCCCCAAACACTCCGCGGCGGGCGGAGGCGACTAGCGTACGAAAAGGGAAGAGCGGCCACCCCTAGCTGTGGTGTGAACCAAGACCAGAAGAGGTTTCAGCCACTTATCCGAAAGCTAAAAGATTTCCTTACTTAAAGGTATAACCTCTGTCCTAAAAGGTAAAACCACAACTAACAAACTACTACCCTATAGTCCCTAAATGTATCCACACAAAAATATGTAAAATACCTAAGTCGGGTGACTCACCAAAACTTGCGTTCTTGACACTTCTTGAGTCTGATAGGCTGAAAATCCCCCCTTGTTCAAACCAATCCAAAATTAGACCAAATGCCTTGACAAAACTTGACCAGAAGTGTGCCAATTTTTGGGCACGCTTCTCCACAGCCGCCCCTGAGTCAGACCGTGTCGCATAACGACAACGGTCTGACCTCGTCCATCAAATTCAGTTGAACCTTGGTCATTCAGACTTTTCCGACATGGAGAAACCATCTTCTTCATCCGTTCCAGGTACTTGCACTGCTGGACTTGACCTTCTTGTATTTCCTTAACGACCGTTCTTGTAGGCTTCTCGCATACCACGTCATCGCATGTCACTTCGCCCGTCCGGTCGGTCCGGTCCGGCAGCCCCCATCGTTCTACTGCACCTCAGACATCGGCAGGGCATCAGACCGGGACCGACGCGCAGTTTCAAGACGCACTTGAAGAGATCGCACGTCTCCAGGAGCAGATTGCTCAACAGGCGACACAACGTAAGCATGCATGTCCGGTCTTCACCTTGGACCTGTTCTAACCTTCGTTTGTCTTGAGCCCGTATACCTCCAGACCGTATACCTCCTGGCATCAGCAAGGCGATCAATGCCCTGCTTGCCGCCGATCGGCAGTCGAACACGCATGACCTCCAGCTGCGTCAGATTTTGACCGGATTAATAAACGCGCGCAATAGGTTGACCCGCTTGGAGGCTCATCAGCTTCATCTTCGAGAGCAGCTTGTGCTGGTCCAACAGCAGCAAGCGGAAGACCTGCTTGACCAGACCACGTTGAGCATTCAAAGCGACGACCTCGAGAGGCGTCTCAATGAGCTCCGAATTTCAATTCAAGACCAGACCGAGGAGGTCCAGTCTTGTGAACGCAAGTCGAACGATTAGACGCAGGCAGAGAACGGTCGTCGGGAGGTATGAAAAGAATGTCATCAGCGCTTGGTTGACCTGTTGCGTCCTCGTCGGCATCCGGTTGCTGCCTCCAGCGTAGACCAGTCTGCGTCGGCCGCCCTGGTCGACTTGCACCAGGACCAAGACCGGCGCCATCCATTGGCCAAAATTCCACAGTCCAATATTTTACAAAATTCCAAGAAGCGCGCAAGCGCGCCGGGTGGCTCGAGGGCGCGGGGCATAGCGCGCGACCCCGAACTAGGGGGGAGCGTGAGGTGCCCCATAAGCGAGCCAAGACGCAGGCGCTTCTCGAGAACCCAAGATTGGACGTGAGTGATGCCTGCAACCCTGCCAAAACTCAAGCGCCCTCGCGCCCTCGTGCTGACCATGCCAAGTTTTCAGAGTTCTCGTCCTGGGATGACTCCGGCGAAGACTCCGGTGATTCGGAGTTTGCTGTCCCCATCCCAACCAAGTCGCGAACAAGTCCACATGAAAGTTTTGTTCAAGTTGCATCGACTTCGGAGCAGACCAAGAAGACCGGTCCGCATGGTGGCGTTCCACCACCTCATGCGTCGACAACGTCAACACCTACGGTCTTGCCTGGGACGTCCAAGCTCCACAAAGATGCTTTGTTGGCCAACGTGACAATCGACAGTTCTTCCCTTCCGCCACGAACGCGCGAGGATACTTTGCCGTGGTCGCCAGGGCAGATCGGTTGTTTACGCCGGTCCACCCTGACCAAGCAGCTCCTGGCCCGGTCTTTCTCTCGTCCATACCATTGGCTTTTCCCGCCGGCGAAGAAAGTTCCTGCCGCGTCGGAATGGCGGCCGGACTTGATCACGTCGGCACAGATCTCCTGCTTGTACGCTGACGAGCCGTGGAAGATTTTCGAGCATCCCAAGCTGGGGTTCATCTTCCACTCGACTCCGTGGGCCAATGCTCTCATGAGTCGGGTGAAATATTTTAACAAGACTCACGCTCAAGCCATCTGGGAGGAATCCCACTATCTGGTGCTTCCCCCGGAATGAGTTCGGCAAGACCCTGGAAGACTCTGGCTTGGCGACCATCCAGAACAAGCGCAAGCGGCGTCGGATCAGAGCGGGTGAGGCCTGGCAGTCCCTGTGCCAATATGTTTTGGACGGGATGCTGTCCCACGAGTGCGACATCGATGTGTTCTTATATCCAGTTGTACTTCATATTCCGCGGCGTCGCGTCGAGAAGACCCGGCTGCTGGCTGACGGTGGCACATGGTACCCCGGTCTTGGGTGCATTACACCGGTCTTGGACCTCAAGGATGCTTTGGTCCAACTAGACCAACAAGAACCTTGGCGTAACCAGTACCAGGACCAAGTTGAAAAGCATCCGTCGTTAACCTTCGGCCGTCTGTGGGGTGATGGCGAGTGAGTTCGTAAGTAGTCGGCCAGATAACACTTAATATATATCATCGTTCTTTTTCACATGTTCGGTCATCAAATCACTTGAGCTAATTCCACCACTTTCTCCAGAATTGCACTAGACACGTTATCACCAACCGTTCCACTTACATCGCGAAAAAAACAATCCACGTTCGTCACTCCACTATTCCAATTCGTCACATTTTCACAATACACAATACACAAGACACAAGACCTTCCACCTCTTCACGTCGGTCGGGAAGACCGATGCTACTGCATGTCTTGGTCTTGGTCTTCATGGGTCTGCATCACTGCGAAAAGGTTCCGACTGACTAGGTCCCGTTAGAATTCTCGTAGTAGTGCTCCACAGTTCAGGTCGGACTGATCGATCCAAGTTGTTTCATCATGGTCCTTCCATCGGACCAGATATTCTCGGTGGGTCCGGCCGAACCTGGTATTTTTATGACCGATCGGACATCTAAGACCTTTTCCACTTCAAATTCGTCCTTCTCCAGCGGTCGTTCCCAACTGTCCTCCGGCAGTAATGCTTCATCGAAATCAAACCGTTCTGCCTCGTCTACTAGACAGGGCATTTTGGGACGATCAGGAAATTCTCGGACCAGTTTTAACTTGGACACATGTACGATCGGGAAGACCTTGTAGTCCGTGCCGGTTGTTACTAGACGGGCAGCGTGTTCACCAATCAGCTCGGCAACACGGAAAGGACCGTGCCACATGTGAGCCAGCTTCTTCGCATAGCCCTCCTTCACTCGGTCTAGGTACAACCATACCCTCGCCGCTGGTTCTATACCGTGGGGTTGGACCTGGTCGTTGTTCCGGTCTGCCCGGTATTGTGTAGCTTGACGTAACTTTTCGGTGACAATTTCTCTTGCATTCTGGTAATGTTTCTGGAACTGCATGCGCCAACGTCGAGCATCACGATCGCGGGTCCGAGTGCAGCCAATAGGTATCACGGCTTCAAGAGTGGACCGGGGGTCCCATCCATACGCAAGATAAAAAGGCGTTTCTCCTCGGACCCGATCGGTCCACGAGTTGAGTGCAAACACCATCCTTTCTGCGTATTCGTCCCAATCGCGCTGGTCTGGATCGGCAACGTACATCTTGATTGCTCTTGTAATAGTTTGTACCATACGTTCTGCCGATCCATTCGCTTGCGGACGATATGCCATCGTCGCGCTCTGTTTCTGTCCCAGCATATTGTTAAACGACCGGAACACCTCGGCCATGAAACCGGGTTCTCGGTCGTGTCTGATGACTTCGCTGGCGCCGAACCTTCGGAACACACATTCTTCGTAACTTTTGGCGATTTTCTCGGCAGACCGGGACGCACTTGCCTTCGCAATAACTAGACCGGTGAACAGGTCTACCCAGATCAACAACTCCGTATTGCCATATGTCGATTTAGGCAGCGACGGTATATGGTCCATCGCTATGACCTGGAAAGGGTAGGTAGCTTCGATATTTCCGGGCGATCGCCCCTTGATTACCGGTCTACCCTTTCCGGTCTCGCAATCCGTACAACAACCCACATATTTCTGTACACTTCGGAAAAGACCTCTCCAGTGAAAATGGGACCTAATCTTGTGATACGTTCTGCATATGCCCTGATGTCCCCTTTCTAGAATCACATGGTAGTGATGGAGGACATCCGGCTGCAGCAACTCAGGTATCACCAATTTCGCCAATCGGTCCCGGTCTGCACTGTCTTGGTCGGCATCGCGGCAGTAATATGGTAATCCATCCTCATCCACTTCGTAACTGTCTGCGATCTTGGCACATTCTCTCGCTTGACCATTCGTCAACTTAGACAATTCACCGCGCAGGTAGGTCTTCAAATTCATAATCCATTCTTCTTCGTCCTGCTCCTTGAGGATCCGTTCCATCCTTAACTGTTGCACTGCATATTCGTTCAAACTTTCCTTCGGGAACGGTCGGAGAGACTTCTGAGCTTTCGATCTAGTCGCGACCATCACATGCACCTGGACTGGGGCGTTCTTGGGTCCGATCACCTCTGGGAGCCTGTTTATATTCACCAATTCATCCAGAACGGCCTTCTGGGTGATCGTAGCCCCGGTCTGGTCTTGCATGGCCTTGATAGCGAGGTAGTCGGCACTTCTGTTCCAGTCCCGTTTCACGTGCAGCAGCTCGTGGTTGGGATGGTCTTTCAATGCCTTCATTACCCGATCATTTAGCGTCCTTAGTCGTGGGGCCTTGTAGTCGATCTCTCCGGTGACCTGCCTGATCACTAGGTTGGAGTCACCACATATGATGACTCGCCCCTTCTCTTGCGACGACAGCAGGTACAGACATAGAAGTAGACCTCGGTACTCCGCCTCGTTAACCGTAATATCCGGCGTGAAATCAGCAGCGGCTGCAACTATAGACCATTGTGGCAACTTCCACACTATGGCACTATAGGCGCCGACCTTCTTCTTCACGCTTGCCGATCCGTCAAAACTTAAGACCAAGAGCTCTTCATCATTGTCGACGGTCGGTGGCGGTCTCGAAACTGACTGCCGAGGTTGCTTCCTCGGGGCAATCGCTATCAATGCCTCGTCCACTTCAGTCCGAGGGGTGATACTGGCAGCTAATGTGCCCAATATCTCTTCCTCGCCCCTGGTGCACTTAACGACCTCGAGGGTCCACTGCGACAAGACTGCCGACCATCTGCCTAGACGTCGGTCCATCCCATTGGCTGATAATAGCCAGGCCAAAATAGACCGCCTTGACAGGACCTTTATAGGTCGACCGACCAGCAGGTTGTAACACACATCCAGAATTCGTAGCAACGCCAGAACTTCTTTCTCGACAATTCCATAGTTCACTTCATTTGGCTTCAGCGTTCTGCTCGTGAACGTGACCGGATGGTACACACCATCATGATCTTGTACTAGAGTGGCCGAAATGGCCCACTGACTAGCATATACAATAATGGTCGGGACCTTTTCGGGATCCAAAATGCTTCAAAATCGGTGCCGTCACCATCTTAACCTTCAACATACCAAAAGCAAACTTTGCACGCTTCATATGGTCTTCGGCCTCCACTTGCGGACAATCTGCAGCAAGACCAGAGTCGGCGCCCCATATAAAGTTGCCCGGTCTTCTTCGCGCAACATACGGTAGTCCACTTCCCGGAGCTCATACAACACAGCCGCGTAGATAGCAAAATCTTCGATGAAGCGGCTGTAGTAGTTTAAACTTCCTAGGAAGGACTGCATTGCCTTCAGAGACTTGGGAAACGGGAGGTTGCTTAACGAATCCAAGTCCTTAGGATTAGTCTCTAGACCATTATTCGAGACCATATGGCCTAAATAGGCGACCTTGGACTACCCCAAAAACTTTTTATGGCGCTGATAGATAGGTTCCAGCGGTCGCATGTCTCCAACAATCGTTCAACCTTCTCGCACAGATCGTTCCATGACGAGGCAGGTATCAGAATGTCGTCGATGTACGACCGCCTCCCTAGAACGGACGGTCTTCTTTCCCGATCGGGTTCACCCTCTGTAAACACATCATAACTTTCTGCAGGGTCTCGATCGGTCTTGATTTTGAAGTGTCCGTACAGTGCGTTGTCTATCATCCTTTGATAGATCTGGGGTGCGTTCTTCAGACAGAACGGCATACGGTTCCACTCGAAAAGACCAAACGGTGTCACAAATGCGGAAATCTCACGGGCTCGATCAGTCATCGAGACCACCCAAAATCCACTTGCCATGTCCAGCGAACAATACCACAAGGTCTTGTCCAGGTCTTCCAACAAATCATTAATCAGCGTCATCAGGTACACCATAAGTTTAGTTAACCGATTTACCAGCCGATAGTCGATGCACAGTCTAATGTCAACGCCGTTCTTCTTGATAACAATTACGATCGGCGAGGCCCATGGCGATGTCGACGGTCTAATAATCTTGGTAGCCAACAGTCCTTTGATAAGATCAGAAAGCTTTTCCCGGTACTGTGGCGCCACGCGTCGACACCGCTGAGCAATCGGCTTGGCATCTCCAACGTCAATATCGCAAATCGCACCACGGGCTGCAGGTGCTAAGGCGTTGCCCTTTCCGATCAGCAGATTTCTTCCATATGATATTCTTCAACTGCTAGATCTGGTCTGGACTGTTAAGGTATTGATCACCCACTTGTAAATCATCCAATGTAACTTCGGGAGAGTCGGCAGACACTTCAGGGAGGACTGCCATTTGGCTTTCCAGCTCCTGAATGTACTGTTCCCCGCCTTCATATATACAGACTTGTTCATCTTCTGGGGCGATATCACCTAGACCATCTGGACCGGCTGAACGCCCCTGGTCTTGATCGACGGGCTGTCCTTCACTGATATCGGTCTGATTAGGAATACCGTCATGGTCCGACCTAGCAACTTCATGTTCCCCTTCTTCCGTTTCTTGCTCCGCTATCGCCTGGTCTTGTGCTGACACCACGTTGACTAGCCTCGGCTCGTCTACTTGATGGTCCACCGTTACTGGTGACTGTGGCGCCTTTCTTCGGATCAACATCTTTTTTGGGGTGACATAACTTGGTCTTTCCACTAAAGGTGAGGTATCCTCTTCCACCGACCCATCATCGCTGATAAGATCGGTAGTCGATTGGTACGCCAGGTTTTGCCACTCGACATACCGCCTCGACCCAATCGATACGAACCCCATCTTCCTTGGTACCTTCCCTTCTGCTAACCACATGCCGACAATAGTGTTATTATCCAGTGTCAGCGTCTTGTCACCGATATTGGTAACACGGAAAAAATCACGTCGATCAGCACTCTTTACGAAGGTCGAGACCCACCGATCGCCCCTGGTCAACCACAACTTCCTCGAACGAAAACCTTTCTCAACCGGGGTATCGTCAGTCCGACCAACTGGTATAGTGAGGTGTTGGTCCCACCGGACCAGATCGGTATACGAACCATACAGAGGTCTTCAACCAGCCAACTGGACCTGGACCTCATCCGGGAGCGTAAGCACTCCATGTGACAGGTCTAGGCGAATACCAGCTGGGACCATGAAATCCATTCCTAGTAAAGCGTCTTGACCAGCCAACTTGCCAACCCAAGCACTGAAAAAGCAGACCAGCGATCCCGACAAAGTAATTTTCACATGCGTTCTTCCTTCGGTCATATAAGAGTTTTCGCCGATCCCGATGTATTCTTGTCTCTGGGTATCGTCTATACGACCTCCGACCTTACGAGCAAAGGCGGAGTCGATTATCGAGACTTCAGATCCAGAGTCGAACAACATCGTCGCCTTCTGGTTATTAATCTTGCCACAGGCTTTCGCCTGCTTGAACCATTTATCAGGCGCGTGATACTTCCAGTATCCGCGGGATTCTCCAGGCAGCAAGTCCAACTGCATAACCACCTTAGTCCGGGAGTACTCATCGGTCTTCAGACTGTAGACCGGATGGTCTCGGTCGACGCAATTTGGAATAGAACGTGTATTGTCGGTCTTATCCTCCTTGCCGACATATGCATTGATGTGAACCGTAGAATGCTCGGATCGATCCAGATTCCAACCAGGCGAGCGTTCTAGTTTAACATCTTTTCTGCGTCCGGCGGCAGCATCCCCGCGTGCTTGTCCGGCACATACCACTTGCACATCATGTTAAAAAAATCTTCAATATTGCAGTGGCCGGTCTCGTGGATCTCTCCACATGACTTGCATACGAAGAGGCAGTGGTCCGTCGGGTGTCCGCGTCTCTCGCACTTCTTGCACACCATCTTCTTCCAGCAGTTTGGACCATCATGTTTGCTCGACCCACAGTGGGAGCACTTCTGACGAGGTCGGTCTGGATCGGACTTGCTTCCGTTCCTTCCCTTCCGGTCCACCTGGTCGGACTTCGACTTGGTCTTCGGGGCAGGTCCCGCAACATAGACGTAACGATACTGGTCTTCATCCGATGACTCCTGGCTGGATGGATTTACACTTTCTCCTTCTGACCCCGTGCTGTCATCAGCTACAATTGCCTTGACCGCTCGGGTCGGTCTGGGCCAAGGTCTCTTGACCGGATCGGTCTGGGTCTTGGAACGATAGCGACCTGATCCACCAGCGGTCTTCGCTCTCATACTACGCGACTGTTGTAACGTCCGCAGGGTCTGTTCGACTTCGCCCGCATCCTTAAGACGCAGTAGAGTAAGCTGGTACGCCAGTTCTTGATCGTCAAGGGTATTAATATAGTGACCCACATGTTCTAAGGCGGCACCGTTCGGCGGGTTATTCTATTTGATTGTTATGCCGGCGCGAAGTGCAGCCACGTTCAACCGATGCAAATACTCGATCGGTGTTTCGTCGGCCCGCTTCTTCATATGGTGGTACTTACGGGCGCTTGAAAATCCAGAGTTACAATATTGACCTTCAAACTCCGCACATAACAGGTCCCAGTCAGACCGGACGCCCCGACCCAACTGTTGAATCCAGTTCGCAGCCGGTCCTTTTAACAAATCCCGGAAGATTAAACAACGTTCGCCTTTTGAGGTCTGGTATCGCAGGAACGCAGACTTGACCCGACTGAACCAAGACCGGTTCTGGTCTTCATCAGCATCCTTGCCGGTGAAGTCCTTGAGGTCGGTCGTCGCGGCCATACGGATGCGCGGAATCGCAGCAGATCCAAAGTCGTAGGCAGTAGTGGAGGCTAGGTTAGCCTTGCGCACCTTGCCTGCGCCTGTACCATCTGACACACCATGGTCGTCAAGACCGCCGACCGACTCCATATCACAGTCACTTGTCTTGCTTGGTCTACGCGGTCTTGCCGGTTGCGGCTTGCGCCTTCCCTTGCCGGCTGGTTTATCACTTCTAATAGGCCTATCCATAGATGTTACCGATTCCATATCCACATCTTTGCAAACATTGAAACTTTGACAGGTAGACCGGTCTTGGACATGTGGGCGCATAGGTGGTCTAACCCGTTCTTCCATGAAACGTTGCATCATCGTCTCAAACATGGCTTGGACGTTGGCTGGCGTCATGGGCAACGTGTTGATACCCTCCTTTTGCGGAACTGAGGACTGTGGGGCTTGCTGGAGCCCCGACTGGCAAGCAGCCCCTTGCTGACGCATGCCCCTTTTTTGTTCAGCCGGGCATGGTCCACCCCCATGGTCATCCGCTCGACACCGGTCTCCAACTCTGATGAGCTGTTAGAAGCCGGTGGAGACTGGTAGATCGATTCATCATCGGAACCAATGTCAACAAGCTCTGTAGAGGCTTCGGCGACCTTCATTGCCGTGGTGGGAGTTGGGCGGCGAACCGCCCCCACCAGTGGCACCAAACGGTCGTGGAGGTCCGACATCGACGCCTCCAGTCTCCAAGCATCAAATTCAAACAATTTATTGACACCGGCGGGGTTCTGCATTTTAATGCCAACCTCCGCCAACATCGCCACCAAATTCTTGACGAGCAGTAATGGTCGATCACTCTGGATCGGCTCGGTAGTGGGACCGAGAAGACGGTCGGGGATATGGAGGTCCAACACCCGAAAGACCTGGTTTTGGCGAACAAATAGCTTCAATTCAAAAACATAATACATCTTGTCCAGGTCTTGTTCGGTGATAGCCTCATCCCCGACCTGACTTTTCTTCGAAGTCGTCTTCGTCGGATGGCATTCCAAGCCCTTTTCTGGGCACCTTGGGTACTTTGGGTACTTTACAAAGTACCTTGGGTACCTTGGGGACTTTAGCGAGGTAGACCGGATCGTTCCAGTCAGCCTCCAAGTAATTTTCATCTTTTAGTTTTCCATCAATTTTTTCATTTATACACATAGGATCAGGACCTTGGTCCTGATCCTTTCCGGAACTATAGCAAGACCTGCTATAGTCCCGATCGGCTCCGGTGGGAGCCTTTTGGGGAGGAAAAAACTTATTAATCCCGATCTGGTCCTCCGCCAGGCCAGATCGGACATCGCCATCTTTATCAACAACGAGAACGTAAGGCGATAGCCTTTCCTTACGTCCTCTCCAGAACGACTCCATATTCAAATCATTCAAATCTTCGAATCCAATTTTTGATGGAATATCAGCACGGTGATATCCACGATCACCAAGTGATCCGGGCACGCGCACCATTGTGGTGGAGTCATGTTCGAAATCAAAAACATTATCATCGATAACCTGACTACCACCATCGCGCCCAGCCTTCCAACTTTCGGAGGGGGTACTCCGCGGACCACCACTAGAGATCTGGTCCGATCGTCCGCTGCAAGCAGACGACCGGTCGTCATCAGAACCCACTTGGTACGATTGTTTAGTGTCCATCTCACCTTGTGTACCCGATGGAATGGGCTAGTTACACACTCGGTGGATCGGGATCGCAGATTGGATCGAAGCGGTCTTGAATATAGAAGACCGATCTGGGTAGGTATCTCTGGGGCGGAACTCTTCACCCCAGACACAAACAGACCAAAAACACTTCCAAGAGATAACTTCCAATAGGTCGATCGTCCAAACGATCAAGACCTGACCAATACGAAATAATAGAGGGTAGACCGACCGTTCCGGTCTAGCCCCTGACCAATACGAAATAAGACCAAAAGCGGTCTAGTTTCCAACCAATGTTAAAACAAGCCAATATGTCCGCGTAAAGACCCAATATGCTCGTGAGACTCCACAAACGATATCTCCACGCCAAGACCAATCCAGTGAATAGTACGTTCCAAACGTACTTGAGTTGAGGTGTTGAGATGGCCAAATCGTACTCCCGTCGAGGGACTTCCGGTGGGCCAAAGTTCGCGTGCGGCGCGTCCAGACCGGATATATTGGGCGAGAGGGGATAATTCGACCCTCTGCCCCCAAACACTCCGCGGCGGGCGGAGGCGAATAGCGTACGAAAAGGGAAGAACGGCGACCCCTATCTGTGGTGTGAACCAAGACCAGAAGAGGTTTTAGCCACTTGTCCGAAAGGTAAAAGATTTCCTTACTTAAAGGTATAACCTCTGTCCTAAAAGTTAAAACCACAACCAAATGCCCTCTATCCGGAAAAACCACAACTAAAATACTACTACCCTATAGTCCCTAAATGTACCCACACAAAAATATGTAAAATACCCAAAGTCGGGTGACTCACCAAAACTTGCGTTCTTGACACTTCTTGAGTCTGATAGGCTGAAAAGCCCCCCTTGTTTAAGCCAATCCGAAATTAGACCAAATGCCTTGACGAAACTTGACCAGAAGTGTGCCAAATTTTGGGCACGCTTCTCCACAATGGTTGTGACGATCTACCACTGGCTGTCGAATCCCTGACGTGCTGCCACAACCCAGGGGCAAGAAATCAGCCGTTTCGCTGTGTTGTGTTGGCGCTGGTCTTCGTCAGTGTGTGTGCGTTTTCGGTATCTACCGCCACGATCGAACCCAAGCTCAAGCCTGTTACGGGCAGGGTCCGAACGTTTAATAACAACAGCGTAACCCGCGGCCTGTCCAACCTCCCGAACGTAGGTTATCAAGGCCGCACGGGAGGCAAACGTGCGGGTAGTATCGAGTTGCATGGCGGCAGCACCAGAAGAAGGTTCCGAGGTTTCTCTGATTGTGTGTAACTACAGCAGTTGGGTGGCAGTTGGGGTGGCAGATGGGGTGGCAATAGCAATTCCAATAACTATTGTAACCAAAGTGAAAAGCCTTTCAACCAATGGGAAATGAAACAATTAAACACAAAGTATTTTTGTATAGTATTTACTTGAAGAATGTATTATGATAAAACATATATGTATTGAGGCTTACCCCCCTTTTTATTTTTATTTATCGCCAATTTCACATTGGTTGAAAGGCTTTTTACTGGTTACAATGGTTATAAAATTTATATTTTACTCCGCTACCTATTCCACATTTGTCACAAAACTGTTCATTTTGGGTTGGCAAAGGTGCAGTGTTAATTTCATCATCTACTATCTCTGGGATTGCACTTGTGGCTACAACTAAGTGTTTTCAAGCCATTATGTTCAATTTCTTTCTGCCGGATCACGTGGAAATTCAACTTAGACATGGTTCATCCCATAGGAGATATCTTGATACCTTGAACGACAGATCACGCTTTTTCTCTAATCAAAAAAGTGGATATATTCACTTGGCGCTCGGTCGAGCTGAAGCTCAGCAGCAGCTAGAGCTCTGTGGCTACAAATTTTCTCGTTGAGAAACCCGACATCGATGCTGTTTGCATTTTATTAATGATGAAGCTGTATCCCTACCGCGAATACCCCAGATTGAAGAAAGACCAGGACATGTTGCTCTGACTCAATCCATGCGCATGAACTTGATCTCGTAATGTTTTGTCGCCTTCCCGTTGCTCGAATATCTAAGGGAGGTATTGCTTCATGTTCTCCACGACGCGCTTCGTCTTCGACATCTTCTTCCGATCCGCGACATCCATTCTCGTATACCACTAATACCAGACGCGTAAAATATGCATTGTTTACGAGGCGGCTTCCTTAGTATTAAAGCTGAAATTTCTTCTTTTCCTTGAATTCATGATTGCACGAATCGCTTCACTAGTTTTGTATAGTCTCTTGTGCGTTCTCGATTGCGTGAAGGCGGCGCATCACTAATGTGCTTCGATTCAAGTAAGTCATGAATAATAGCAACTTGATAACTTGAGAAGCTTGATTCTTCTTTTGAATCGTTAAATTTACGGTGCTGCTGTTTCGCTCTTTTTTTCCTTCAAGCAACCGCAGGAAGTTGTTGACGCGAAATCAAAAGCGTCAGCACATACATGAAGGCGTTCTACAATTTTAGAGAAAGGTTTGCGACCAATGTGGAATGGGTAGCGAAGTAAAATATAAGTTAAAGTAAGTATTGTAACCAAATTTCAACCAATGTGAAATGAAACAATTAAACACAAAATGTTTTCGAAGTATTTACATTCCATAATTCATGTCTTCGAAGCGCTTTGCGGCGTTGGGTGCTGTATTTCTATCTAATTAACAATATCGTTATCCATAACGCTGATGGCTTGTTCTGTAACGGCCTCAAGCAGAAGCACGCGCTGCTCTCTAAGCGTGGGCGTGAGAAGGATATTTTGATCGAAAACATCGTTCTGGTGAGGGCATAGATACGCTCTCGCCTTTTGCTTAATACACTAAAGCAGCCTACACATAAAAAATAATAATTTTTGCGCAATGCATCATATGCGAGAACGTAGCTCTACCTTCAACTGGGTTACACATTGGTGAGTAGGGCTCAAGCTGAAGCATATCCTGGTCCTCCAGAGCCTTGATGTTTACGAGAATCTTTGTTTCGCTGTGGGCGGGGGCATTATTGAAACAATGATGATCTTCTCACCAAATATCGCTCCTAAATTAAATATCTGAATTTTGGAATTATCTTGAAAAAATGCAGTATTCAGATCCAGCTTAATGGATCCGCGCTGGATACGATGTGGAGTTAATCTACCCGCTAAATAAACAGCGAAATGTACTTACGAGTTAAGCCTGGCTGCAAGACGATAGGTCGCCTGCCAATCTTCGGTCTCCCCTGCTCACAAGATTAGTTCAAATTGAAATTGGTCTCGTCTATATACACTATAAATGCACCGTTCAAGATGTGTTCAAGTAGCGCCGTGGCGAAAATCTGCGGCTTTCGTTTGTTGACCTCGTCGTTGCACGTAATTGGCTCGAAGCGGACCAGGGTGCAAAACCTGTACGGCGGCAACAAGATGATACGAAGAGATACCTATCACGGTCCAAAAGGTG
>JAPDHQ010005167.1:0-32879 GCA_026184515.1 Peronosclerospora sorghi | reverse complement strand
GGGGTACCCCACGAACCTTCGCCTATGATCCGATCTGATCGTCCGCTTCTAGAAGACGACCGATCATCAGCATAGGACGCCTGGTCCAATTCGTTCGTCATCTCACCTTGTGTACCCGATGGAATGGGCTGGTGACACACTTGGTGGATCGGTGCTGGGAATTGATGTGAGGTCTAAAAACGTGAGACCGTGCTGGGTAGTGTACCCTTGGCGGAACTCTTCACCCTGGGTACGGGCAGACCAGTTATACTCCAAGTAAATATACTCCAAAGGGCATATCGCTCAATCGATCGTAGAGCCCAACCAATACGAGAATAAAAGTCCAATACTACAATATAGAGATCCAATGAGAACGTGATAAACTCCACGAACGATATCTCCATGTATCAATCCAAAAACTTGATTACACGTTCCAAGCGTGTACAACTTGAACTTATGAAGCCGACCAATGCGTACTCCCGTCGAGGGACTTCCGGCGGGCCAAGTGCGTCTGTGACGCGTCCCGGCCGGGTATAACAAGCTAGAGGGGATTACTCGACCCTCTGCTTCCAAACACTCTGCGGCGTGCAGAGGCGACTGATGTATAGTGCGAAGATGCTAACGACTTCTTGTTGAGTGTTAAAGGCCAAAAAATAAACGGCTAACCAAAACTATCTCCCTATGGTCCCCAATATGTACAAACATGAAAATATCTAAGTACCCGCAATATCATGTGACTTACCAAAATCCGTGTTCTTGACACCTCTCGCACACGATTGGCCCAAAAGCCTCCGTGATTTTCACCAATCCGATCGCCGATAAGCCGATCGGCGTGCCGCTGACATAAATTCTTGAGTCCGCTTCACCACAAAAACACACAAACTAGAACGCTCGTCTCGTACCAGATTCAAAGCTGGCGAGCGTCCTAGTTTAACATGTCCTCTGCTTCCTTGGGCAACATTCCGGCATGCATGGTAGTGTTGTACCACTGGCGAATGCGATTGTAAAATTCCTCCATAGGGCACTTGCCCGCATCATGAATTTCACCACATGCTCGGCAGACATACATACAGTGATCAGTCGGGTGACCCTTCTTGCCACATTTCAGACAGGTAAGGCGCTTCCAGCAACGTAAACTGTCGTGCTTGATCGATCCACAATGACTGCACTTCTTCGTTAACCCTTGATCAACTGCACTTGGTTCACTTCGTTTGCCAGATCGAGTCTAACTACGTTGATCGTGCGTCACTGATTGATCACGCATAACAGCAATTATGTAACGACGTTGATTATCATCACTTCCACTGTCATCCGAACTTGATTCCTCACTCCCAGACATCATCTTGATCGCACCCACTGCTTTAGGCTTCCGCGCTGGGGCAGATGATCGATAATCGCCAAATTTCTGACGGAATCGGCTAGTGCCTACCGCCGCCTTTGGCTTGCACGACTTATTGCGCACATAATCCCCCAGAGTCTCTTCCAAATCCGTAACATTCTACAAACGCAAAAGTGCCAGTTGATCAGCGAATTCGCTATCAGTCAACGTGTCAAGAAAATGCTGCACATGTTCACGTAAGATCGTAGGCGGACCTTCCTTGATCGACAACTTCGCCCGATTTCCTGCCACATTCAACCCGTGAAGATACTCAATAGGAGTTTCATCAGATCGCTGCTTCGTGTAGTAATATTGGAGAGATGCCAATTGACCACTTCCACAGTACTGAGTTTCAAAGTCTTCGACAAGACTTTTCCAGTTTCCACGAGTCGATCCGCTCAGCTGGCGATGCCAATTGCGCGCCGGTCCTTTAAGCATATCACCCATGATCAAACACTTCTCATGATCAGAAGCTTTATCACGCATAAATGCTGATTTGAGACGACTGATCCAATTTCGCGCTTGACCTTCATCCACTTCTTTCCCTGAGAACTCCTTCAGATCACTGATCTCAGACATCCTGATCCTGGGAATCGGCTGTTGATCAGGCACTCCAGTGTACGCCGACACAACCGTAGCTTATCTAGGCGGAGTGATCTTCTCATCTGGATCGAGATAATCCAGCTGGGATTGTTGATCATGGAGCGAATACACAGACTCCATGTCAACATCCTTAACCGTCACCGCTCTTCCTGGCTTTGGTTGGTGACTTTTCATGCGTACAACCTCAGGTTTCGCCTTCTTCTTTCCTCGGCCAAAAACCGCCCCATAGCCGCATTAAACAACGCTTGCAGCCGTGGGTCCTGTTGGGACTGATCATCTTCCGCCTTGGCTGATCGAGGTTCCTTCTTCACGGCCGAGAACTTTGCTTCATCCTTCTGGCAGATCGTCATCCGGGTGATCTTGGGTTCCACACTATCAGAATCCACTTCAGACGCATCGCCCTCGGAAGGAGCAGATTCATAGCAGGATGTTCCTGTGTGTTCTGCCACGTTGATCGACGGACCCGCTTTAATTTTCAACGAGTGTGAGAGTTCCACCTTAGCATATCGACCCACTATAGGAACCAACAGATCAAACAGCCGCTGGGTAGTGATCGCAACATCTTTAGGGTCCAGATCGAACACTTCTCCAGCACCGTAGGCGCCTGTCGTCAGACAAACTTGCTTGATCATGCGCGTCAGCCCTAACACCAGATGAAGCTTGTCCTTCCCATACGTCACTGGTTGATTGACTGTTCCATTTAGCTTTTCTTTGATCGTGACCTCGAGTAGGCTCATGATCGAATCCATAAATAAGGAATTTTCCAGTTACTTCGTATACAACGTCCTCAACAGATCGGATTACGATGGTGCGATACTTGATCGACTTTCGTCGCTCTCCGAACCAAGCGCCTTCAGCAATGCCTTCGGTTGGTCAGACTTTTAGTACTTCACCACCGGCTTCCAATCCTGATCATCATATCCATATGCAATAGGCGAATCACAACGCAAGTTGTGATCCGCAAGGGCTCCAGAAAAAGCCTTGGGAGGTGATCGAGGCTTTTCCTCATTTATGTCATCAGGATACATCCCCAGGCCCTGATGATCAGCATTTCCTTTCTTCTTCAGAAGTGGCGACGGCGAACTGCCTTCCTTAGTCACAACCACCTCCTCCTTTTCAACTTTAATCTTCATTTCTGCTTCAGCTTCCATCTTTACCCGCGTCAGCGCCATCTTGCAGGGAATCGCGGTGATATCCCGAGTCTACCAAAGATCCGGGCACGCGCACCATTGTGGTGGAGCGGCTGGCTAAATTTTAAGGCTTGGACAGTCGTTTCCAAAGCTCCCGGACTACCTACTAACGAAGGGGTTCCTCCGGTTGTCCTGTGACAGGCCTATGCCTTGCTCACGTTGTGTACCCGACGGTTTGGGCGTGGGTCGCTCTCCAGTTGACTGGGGACGTAGATCAGTGCAATTACGATGTATATCAAGCGAATTCGTAGCAGATAGACAAGTTTAGATCTGGTGGAAAATGTCAGATTCGAGATCGCGGGGAAAAACTGGGTGGTCGAAGATCGCAGATCGCAGATCGACCCAGTCGATCTAGTGCAAATTGGCGAGATTGAAGATCTGTAGATCGTAGATCGCAGATCGACGCTGTCGATCTAGTGGAAACCAGCGAAGGGGTACTTGATCACGTGGCGGAAGTCTTCACCACTTGATCGTCAAGCCTCTTAAGCCTAGATCGCTAAGGAAATACCCAATGTATTTGTATTCCTAGTCTAAACTTAAGAGGAAGGGGGTCGATATGTACTTTCTATGTGCAGATCGACGGATTTTACAAAATCCACCAAGAGTTCCCAAGGAGCGCTTAAAGCAGCCAAACTTCTAGAGGATAGGTGTCAACCAATGGGGGGGAGGTGAGAACACTTGGCTCATCACCCTCCCAGTAGCCTTTACGAAAAGGGGCCGCTGACACAGCGGGCGGAGTTGAGGACGACTTCTGCGGAACTTTACGTCTGCCGGTGGGCCAAAAAGTGCACTACGTGATCCCTCCCGGGACTTGTAAAGGTGCGTATGCAATGAAAGGTCGGCGTGAAGTTATCATGCCGTCCCAATCAATGATCTAGTTGATCGGACGCAAAACGAAAACTTTTTTAATCCTTATATCCTAAAATCAACCAATTACCTAATATCGACCAATCAACTCTACTCCTCCTGATATGTATCATTAGCCTGTCGCTTACCATAGTGTACCTGTACCCTGCGTCGCTTTTGCTCCGGATGTCCCGTCCATGTTCATGACAGTTGACCAAAAATCTTCTATGCGCTTCTTCACAGAAGTGATTTTTCAGCTAAGGAAAAGACGGACGTGAGTCATGTATCGAAAGGTTATAAAGTGTTCCGGTCGGCTAAGAAGTAATTAGCGAGTATTGTAGTCAGCACTGAAGTAACCTAGAAGTAGTAGATAAAAAAGTGGTTGAATTAGATATAGGACTTAATAGTACTTAATAGATTCTAATTTCCCCCTTAGCTCAACAGTCGCTTGCAACCTTACAGCAATATTTCGTTACCGTCCTATACTGAAACCAAGTTTAATACAAGAAGGTCGTTAAGTGAGCATCTAAGTAAGATAGGCAACAGTTACCTGGGGCCACTAGAGTTGGGAGCAGCTTGAGGCTCTTTGGGAAGCGTGTTATAGCGTGTTTGGTAACAATTTGTTTCGGACGTTAGTACTAAGAACTGGGAAGTTTAATCAGGAAGGACAAAATTATTGTCTTCTTGTGTTGTAATTTGAGTGGAAACAACGAAGTTCCTTCACGACAGGTTGTGCCATCACTACTCACAAATCAAATCTGACGCTACGCGTGCATCTACCGATACACTCTTGAATTACTCACAGGGGATCAGTATCTGCTATATTGCCTCAGCCATATTCCAGTCGCTTTTTGATTATATTTTGACATCCAGGGGAAGCCTTAGATTGTCTCAAACTCGTCCGCAAGTTCGGAGATGAAGTTATTCACCCGAATGACAGTTTGCCCAAATCGAAGTGCGTACGTATAATACGCTTTGGAATTGTTGCGGTTGAACCGTTGATAACCCAACACCCAATAGATTTGTGGATTTCCACTTCCACTAAGTGTATTGACATGCTTCTAAAATGTTATTTAATGCGCCAGTATCAAACAGAGCACGCATGTAGACATCGCTTCCATACGGATTGATCTCCCAGGTAATGAGCGGTTTCGCATCACCTTATATTGGTTGAGAGGTGGTTGAGCTGCCTTAGGCTACATCAACACACGCCAAATGTGATGTGATGTCTCCCATGAGAACAAACAATAAAGGCTGGGTGCCCCTGTTTGATATGCTTGTAAGCAAACTTATCCGTGCGTTGACTGCATGGCGACAGACGCGGTACTGTGATGAAGTGCAAGTGAAAATTATTGATCAGTTTGTACCAGTGCACCAGTTGTCAAGGCACATCGATCGGGTTGGCTAAAGGACGGAGTGTTTTGGGCGAATCGTGTGCTTGGAGTGTTTTGTACGCAGATTTGAGATAAGGCACACGGTTTACATATAGTTTACATATTGGATTTTAATTGGTTTATTAAATATAGTGTTCGTATTACATTGGGTTTCGTATGTCGCTGCTCCATAGGAGTCATTGGGAGCAGAGGGCTAACAGGGTCCCCTCTTGTTAATTAAGCCCGGACAGGATAGAGCTCCACCGAAAGTCCCACGACGGGAAGCACCCATTACGTTCACTCACCCCTCAAGTTCGGCCACGTTAAGGAGACGTGTTTATTTGGCTGGGTTACTCATCGCGATCTGCGATCAAGTGCTAGAAACTACTATTGGCTGGATTACTCACTGCTTAGCAGTCAACTTCCAGAAACCCTGTTGGCTGGATTACTCAATGCTACGTGCAGTCAAGTGCCAGATTTAACCGCATTCGGAGTGAAGATTTCCGCTTCGTTTGCCGATCGGCCATATTGGATTATCTTTTCGTTGGAATTTTTGATCAGTACCCCAGAAGTGGTACACCCGTATCAACACCTACTAAAGTCTCCACTAAGCAACGGTCCACCGAGTGTTTAGCCACCCATACCAATGGGTACACAAAGTGGCACGAGACAAATCGGACTCTGCGTCCTGTAATGCCGATCGGTCACCCGATCGGCACCCAGGCGAAGGTTCGTGGAGTACCCCCTCCGTTAGTTGGTCGGCTGGAAGCGATGGTGGTTCAGTTCTGGATACTTCGGTGTTCGATTTGAACTTGACTCTACCACAATTCTTCGAAGAAAAATCTCAAGTTTAAGTCCAAGCTTCTCCTTGAAGTTCAAGTTCCGTGAGAATATTCTTCACACTCAGCTTCAAGTTCAACCTGATTCAACCCAAGGTTTATTCTGCATTTTTAGGGAGATTGCATATAACCCCATAGGACTCTGGGGAGAGGTTGCAGGAACCGTAAGCTCATTTCAATTCAGTTGCAAACTTTCCGTCTTCTGCTCAAGTCTCCTCCTCACTCTTCTTCTCCCTCTTCGTCCCTCCAAGTCGGGACACTGCCAAGTCTTACTCTACAGCGCAAGCGCGTGTGTGCCGTGTTATCGGGAACTGTGTAAACAGCGTCCCGTTACACAGTAGGAACAAGAGTGACGATCAAATTGTTCTTAGAAGTTAATATTGAGTAATTACATGCAAGATATTAAAATATGAAGTCACTTTATTCTTCTTTTCCTCGTATAAAAGATTTTTTGCGCTACGAGGTACTATAATATTAGGAAACGAGGGTTTTATACGCCCCCTCGTGTTTATTCTTTCCTGGACGAGACGAACTTATCTTGGAAGTTGTCACGTTCACACTTACGTAGATAGTCGAAAACTTGTGTCGTAGATGATAAGTAATAGCTCCAATATACTGAAAGCGTCTTAAGTCAATATTTCAGCAACAAAAATCCGTTGACCGTGAAAATGACACCCGTACACAGTTCGCCGTAAGTAGAAGAAAGTAACCAAACCAGGGACTTTATCAATGGAATGTGTATTGAGAAGTGTTTACCTAGCCTAACATGAAATATGTACCAGATGTTGAAGTTATGGTAAACTTCCATCTGCTGTGTGCTCTTGGTACTAGCATTCTACGTAAAAAAAGTAACACTGTTAAGAGGACATTGACAACACAAGGCAAGTTGATGGGCGACTTATGGCTTACAAGAGACATACCGTTGCAACGTTGAATCGCATCCGAACGATGAGGAGTGTGGAAAGCGTGAGTACAAATTTTTAAACGTACCCCTGCCGACGTAGATGGACGATTAAGAATGTAACTTCTACGTCAAATGTCTTGAATGAGTGCCCAAAAAACAAGGGATAACCTATTCGCACATGATGTTTTTCCTAACTGCACATGATAATAAGACCTTGGAGCTTTGTATGATGTAATAATATTACATCTAACAGGATATCAGGTAGAACGACTTTTTTACCACCCGACTGACTCAGTCATGTAATCACTTCTTCCATAAAACTTACCGCACCCTCGAGTCAAGCGGGCGCTTGATAATCACCGTCTTGTGCTCCAAGTAATTCCGAGCTCCCCATTCTCGCGACCAATTCCCGAATCTTTAAATCCACCAAACGGCGCATTCGTCTCCACTACGTCGTAGCAATTCACGTACAACGTGCCCGCGCGAATGCCGTTCGAAATCTTGATAGCGTTTTCAATGTTCGCCGTCACGACACCAGCGCCCAAACCATAGACGGTATCATTGGCGCGCTTAATGACCTCATAGATGGTCTTGAATTTAAGATCGTCATGACGGGACCAAAAATCTCTTCTCGAGCAATGGCCATGTCGTATTGAACGTCCACAAACACAGTGGGCTCGATAAACCAGCCTTTGGTACCATGACGCTTGCCGCCAGTTAGGAGACGACCACCCTCTTTGACACCCTTATCAATATAGTGCAGAATCTTGTTAAATTGGGTCTCATCGATCTGTGCTCCCTGCTCCGGCAGAGCTGAACGGGTCACCAAAAACGCGGGAGCTAGAATCCTCGACGGAGCGGTGCCCAAACTCATCGTAGATACCCTCATGTACGTACGTACGCGATCCAGCAATGCAACACTGGCCCTGGTTCAGAGATAGAGCTAGCTGCGACTGCTGAATAGCAAGGTCAATGTCGGCGTCATCCAAGATGACATTTGCTGAGTTGCCCCCGAGCTCAAGCGTGACACGCTTAATATTGCTCACGTGAGAATTGCGCATTATTTCGTAGCCAACTTCGGTGGACCCAGTGAAGGCGACCTTGTCTACGTTCGGGTGCTGCGCGAGGAGCCGGCCAGTATTGGTACCTGCACCGGAAACAATGTTGATCACTCCCTCTGGAAATCCAGATTCTACAATGAGTTCACCAACACGCAGAGCAGATAGCGGCGTTTGCTCAGCCGGTTTCAGCACAACCGTGTTGCCAGCTGCAAGAGCAGGGCCGAGCTTCCACGCCATCAAGACCAGTGGGAAATTCCACGGGATGATCTGCGCGCACACGCCGACAGGTTCGGGCTTGGTGTTCACCACCAGTCCCAAGTCTACTTCTTTGGCTTCAGCAAAGGGCTTGTCATTATCAAGCGCTTCAAGAGCAGCAAGTTCATCAATGTTCTTTTCAATCAAGTTGGCAAGCTTGTGAAGGAGCATTCCGCGCTCCTAAGCGGGCATGGTGCGCCACGGGCCCTCAAGGCAGCGCAGGCAGCAGCATAGCCGTGTCAATATCGGCAGAGTCAGCCTCCGCGACGTCTGCAAGTTTTACCATTGTTGCTGGATTATACGTTTCGAAGGTTACCAGTGATCGACGGCACGAAGTGACCATTAATGAGCATGTTGGTTTGTCTTACGTGGACGTGCTCCGATATGTGGCGCGAAAGCACGAGTGGTGAGACTTTTGTGGTTTCTTTTACAGTTAACGCGCTCGCTCGAGCGTAGCAAGCATGGCGTAGGATTTGGCGCTGCATGGTTAAAGGTGCAAGGACAAATGTGAAAAATGAAGAACACCATTGCCAAGTGAATTCAGAACGTGGCCGAACGAACTGAAGTGAAATGTGGTATTACTGCAATCATCTACCAGTGTAGTAAGTAGTACCTGGTCGTAACCGACGGGGTGGGGTAGATACATAAGGTTAGCGTAGTTGCTTCTACCTGATATCCTGTTAGATGTAATATTATTACATCATACGAACCTCCAATCATGTGCCGTTAGGAAAAACATCATGTTCGAATAGGTTATCCCAAAAACAAATGTACTCAGATTGAGTACAAACACATAGAGTATTTCTTACTAGTAAGTACGATATGAATTGTGGTACTAATAATAAAAGTATCAATCATACCCGGCACCGGTATTATGAATACTTTTAACAACTTTGAATCGCTGGGACAGTAAAAAATGTTATTTCAACGTGAATTTACAAATAAGGGAGTGATTTTGAAATTAATTACAGATAGGGTAGTGATTCAAAAATATTTACAAATAAGGGAGTGATGTCACTGCAAATTTGAACACCACGCCACGTTGCTCGCTCCCACCCTGCCACGTCGCTCGCTCTCACGCTCCTCGCTCTCACGTTGCCACGTCGCTCCTTCACGCCGTCCAACATCGCCACACACGTTCCTTTCACACAGTCACTTCTTCTAGATCTAACCTCATAAGGACAAATGAAAATAGGGAAGACGTATGCTACAGCAGCGGAAACTCGGTCTGCGCATCCACTGCTTTTGGGCTGTTGTGTTTCTCAGGAGGGGAAGGGTGGGAGGTGGAGGGAAATACGTCACCGCAGCGAGGGTACCGCGCAGGATACAAGCGACCGGTACAACGCTGTCTGGCATACTGGTCATAATCGTCCATGGAGTAGGAGATGATGAGGAGGAGGAACTTCACCCAAAATCGTCAGAAGCGATGAAGCATCGCTGTGTTGCTGAAAGACCCCGTTGCCAAGAGCTACAAATCGGCTCGATGTTGCTGGAGGTGATGGCTGATTAGTGATCGCCATTCCGGCGCCAGTTTCTCCCCTATATAATACATGAGAATGGCCATCCCGGAATGCTACGATCGCAGAGGCACGGTGGAGTACTTACAGTGCCACCGTGTGAAGAGTGCGAGCGGCACGGAGTGCCGGGGCGAGTGCAGTGCGCATATATGCAATTTAGACAACGGATTATAGACTAGTCTGCTACAGTACAGGATCTGCGCAGGTGGGTATACGGTGATTGGTGGATTTGATGAACTTGACGACTGTCGATGCTCCGCGCAAATTTGCAGTGACATCACTCCCTTATTTGTAAATATTTTTGAATCACTCCTAACCGTAATTAATTTCAAAATCACTCCCTTATTTGTAAATTCCCGTATTATCAATAGGGCCAGACTAGGGGCACGCCCCACTTTTGCTAGGGGGACACCCCACTATAATAAAATACCGGCTAATAATAAGGCACCCCCCTAGGGCAAAATCCGCAAGAGCAGAATAATCTTTTTTACACAAGCGCACAGCCACTTGTCCAGCAGTCACTTCAACTACCAACACAGCAGTCTATGATGTTACCAAGTGCCAGTTTCCCAGCGACACAGGCTCAGCATATTCAGATGCAAATGCAGCAACGACAGCAGCAACAGCAATACGCTGCTTCGATAGCAGGTGTGGCGATCATGCGGCTGTATCTGTATGATAACATATAGTAAGTATCGTTATTATATTATATTTATGTTCTAGCGCGGCAAAATACTAAAAAAGTACAAGCTACTGCAATGACGACAGTGATGGAACACGATGGCTCCCTAAGTCAGCCAAATCATATTAACCAGATGTCATCTGCTGGTCAGCCACCATCCTAAGTTCATGCACCTACTGCCACAAATGAAGGAGCTAATTTCGTCCCGAATTCATCGAGCGGAATTTCTGGTCAGAAGCAACCTGTACAGGCCACTGCTCCTCCAGTTACTTCTCAGATGCCGAATACTTCGCTCGTACCCAAAAATTTAAGTGAAATGGAAGAACCCTGTGTAATATGCAAGAAGAAAGGCGATATTTTCACATGTAATGGTGGCTGTGGGCTTCATGTGCACCCATTTTGCATTGGCGAATTTGCCATATTTCCGTTTGTTGGTATGCATTGCACTAGTGTATTCTGCCTGCGAACAACACGCTTACCGAGTATTAACATACTGCTTGGGTGACTACTCAGTTGGCCAGTTGCAATGAGTTCATCAATGTGTCACTCAGAAGTCAGGAGATCACTGCAGCAAGAGACCAAAGCCACTGGCACGGATGAAGATGCCATGATTTGGTGCACAGCTAAAATATTTCTCGCCGTCAATGGTGCCGCTGTTCTTGCCTTTTTTTACAAAGTAACCCTAACCCTAGGGGGGGTGCCTTATTATTAGCCGGTATTTTATTATAGTGGGGTGTGCCCCTAGCAAAAGTGGGGTGTGCCCCTAGTCTGGCCCTTATCAATATACTAGGGTACTTGATAATAGCCAATGATAATGCTCGGCAGGTTGGATGTTTACAAGCATTAGGATAGAGATTGTGGTGTTAACGCTGCATACAACAGTATTGCTGTGGGTCTGGTGGAGGCAGCTCCGGCTCAATCCTGAAATCGCTGGTCAAAATAAAAAAATTCAGGTAAATTAATTGACGCAACGCGAGTGTTGGCGTGTCATCATAATATTGCTATGCACTTGTAGGAGTTGGAGCTGAAAATCGCCAAGAAAGAAAAAGCTCGAGTCGATGAGCGTCGGGGTCGCATTGCTGCAGAGAAGGTTATCAGTTCACGTGAACCTAATGAATTATAACTGCTAAGAACTGAATAATCAGGAGCTGCGACACGTGATGGAAGAGAAGCTAAACACTGGTAAAGGTTGCTTTGTACAGCCTGTAGGAATTGTTTACTCTTGCTTCAAAGTATGCTTAGGTAATTAGACATCCGTTGTGTACATTTTTGGACAGGTGTCAGCATATTGCGTGCATACTAATATTTTTTTCATTGTAGGAACGCCACGTCAAGGTTCACTTGCACCGTCAACACGAGCAAAGATAACCTTTCACCGGAATATTTCTCCAGAAACTTTAATTGGACTTGAAGATTTCAGTCATGTCTGGATCGTCTTCGTGTTTCACCAAAACACAAATGGTAGAAACACTCGGGCCCATGAGGGTCTTCGGTCAGATAGTCATCGCCACACGTTTCGAGTGGGTGCAACATAGCACAGTGAACACATTGTAAACAAGTCGTTCTTAAGTTAAACTGTGAATAGGCCAAGATATCTCCACCAATGCTGAAAGAACGTGTAGGTATCTTTTGTACTCGTTCACCCCATCGACCCAATCCAATTGGTATCACCCTAGCAAAGATTGAGCTCGTCAATACTCGCAAACGCACCGTGTATTTGTCCGGAATCGATCTTCTTGATGAGACCCCTGTGCTGGACATCAAACCGTATATTTCAGGTGAGATTTTCTCATCCTTACATATTTCTGAGCAACTTCTTATGCAACCCTCCAGCATATGATAGCATTCCAGATGCACTTACAGCAACTTGGGTGTCAACCCCTCAGCCAAACACGACGTACGTGAACTGGATTGTATACTAACGTGAAGATATTCATAAATGAACATGGATTTTATTTAGAATTCAGTGGGAGTCATGTAGGCTGATATCTACAGTCCACGAGATCTCCAAAACATCCGTACATTATCGTGGTGCTCCTGAACGGTTGATTGCTGCCATCGAGGAGGTGTTGCAAGTCGACGTCCGCAGCAAGTATCAAACTCGTCGCTGGACGTCGCCGGAAAACGTCAACTACCAGATTGTCGACAATGTCAGAGTTCAGTACCGCTTTGCAATACTAGCGCCGCCATCTGTGCCAACGGATTATGATAGTGGAATCGACACCGCGCTCATCCATATTTTTGCTGTTGAAAAGGCAACTTTTGATCCATCGCTACAGCTAATCGAAGAGATTCTATAGATAGCATCCAATGCGTTTGGCAAGGCTTTGACATTATTTTGAACAAGAACATGCATCGCTCCCTACAACCAATAAAACCGAGAAGTAGACTTCCGCGAAACAGAACGAGACGCGCACAGATGCACTTTTGTTCGCCGCAAATCCGACGAGATTTTTTGGTATATAGATTACTCACATACAAATATCACCCTAATTTATAATGAAAATTGCTACGTGCACACACCCCATTTGCTACGCGCACCCCCTAGGGTTAGGGCTAGGGTTAGAGCCCTTACATGTAAGAAAATGCTGTGCTCCACGCTCCAAATCCGCACTTCACACTCCAAAAAATGCTCCTCGGCGCTCCACACTCCAGACAATGCGCATTGTCCATTCGTTTCTTTTTGGAAAAAGCTTAGATTGATTTGTTTCTTTCGTAATATCACGGAGACGACCAGAAAAGATTATGGAAAAGTTATCAACATGCCGATCCTTTACCGCCTTCTACAAGGCCTTGCCCGCGCCCGCACCCGCGGCACGCCCACGCCTGCGGCCACCTCCTCTACGCTCCTGACTACCAGATTCCCCCTCCGCTTCATCCATCGCGCGCTCGGTGTGCTCGAATGCGCTTGGGTCACGCTGAGTTGATGAATAGAGCCTGCGGGATCCCCTGGGACGACCTCGATCGCGACGAACGGCAGCCGGTTCCTGGACTGTGGACAGCGGTTGATCCTGGGAAAGTGAAAGAACTTGGTCTTTCAGGATGCGCTGTTGGTGAGGTGGAAGATTTTCGTGGAGATCCTGAAGCTGCTGCAGTGCCATATCCATCTATGATGCCGGAGGTTCGTTCTCGCTATGTTGAGCGACAGGCTGCTGTGGCGGATCAAGCCACCAGTGGGCGGAAAAATCCGTGAGTTCAAAATGACCTCTAGTTTCCAGAGTATCCCGAATGCGGTGGGAGCACGGCAGACCCATCGTGGCCGTGAAGACGCCGGTGCACGGCGTTGGGACGTATGCTTGGGCCTGCGCTTTCCGGAGCTCCTAATGCACGAGTTTGAGGGCGTGGTGCGACGCAAAGTCGCAATTTGGAATAGAACGTGTATTATCGGTCTTATCCTCCTTGCCAACATATGCATAGATGTGAACCGTAGAACTCTCGGATCGATCCAGATTCCAACCTGGCGAGCGTTCTAGTTTAACATCTTTTCTGCGTCCGGCGGCAGCATCCCCGCGTGCTTGTCCGGCAAGGGTGTTGACTTGCTCATAGCCGATCTGTCGCAGAATCTCCACCTGCTGCTGCTCACCTGAGAGCATGACGCGCCGGTACACGGTCAGATCGCCAGTTGAAACAGCGATCCACTTTTTAATCGCTCCATTCTGGCCTTCGGAACGGGATGTGGCGACGTTTCCCAGGTGTCGGTGTGTCTTGGTCCAAGCAAGCACGAATTGCTCCTTGAAGGGGATCCACGTGGCATTGATATAATCACATATGCGCTGAGGATATTTATGACGCATCGAAGCCCATTTGTCGTCAAAGGAAGAGATGTCGATGGCTTTGCACAGCAAATTGAAATCCTGTTGAAATTCGACCCAGTTTTCTTGCGTTTGGAAGTCCTTTCTGCACTTCGCCAGCACATTTTGTTGATGTGTCATATACACAGATTAGTGGCGGTTTGCGGGAACACTGTTGGATGGCGGTAATTAACGCAAGCTCACGGTCGGTGATGATTACACCAGGCAGCTGGTCTGGCTGAAAAATTCGACGTATGTGCCGCAGAGCCCGTTGATAATCGGCCTCCGTTTCATTTGACAGAAAGCAAAATGCTGCCGAGAAGGTGTTGTTTGTGCTCGTCATCCCGACCATATGAAGCAGAGGAATTTTGAATCTGGTACGTATTTACCAAAACTTAGTGTAAGAGTTCTCAAGCTCACAAAAAGCACACATTCTGTGCTCACTTACTTCTTCAGCTTGTATGGCAATCCATATGGAACATGTGGGGAAACTCTTGTGCCATCTCAATGCACACAAATGGGACAAAAAGAGCCGTGTGATATGTCCCTGGTCGTTCCGTTCGTAATGGTGAAGGACGTTCCTATCATGCAGCTCATCGATGAGCATTTCAATCGGTGTTCGTCCCGAGAGTTCTCTGTTGCTAATTGCCGCCTTTTCGTGTAGACTTCTTTGGCAATTATGCGGGCATTGGGATCACGATGACGAATAGTAGAAATAATCACCTTTGGAACCGCGCCTGCTCTGGTCATTTCGCCGATTATGGACTTTTGGCCGCATTTAGCTGTCGAGCAGCGGGATAGGCAGATATGGTGGCAGCAGCTTCGTGGTTATGCCGCTCCTCCTCCACCGACACACGCCACTCGTATGCGTCTGTTGCCAACGTCGCATCCTGCACCGCATCCTGCACCACGAGCTCGAAGCGTTTAATGACAGCCACAAATGGGCAGCTGCATGCTCTGGTTGAGCCCTTCCTCTTCCGTGTCTCCTCCGTCAGGTAGCTGCGCCCGTTCCTGTATTCTCCCGCGTGCCCACAAAGAAGCCACACCTTGCGGGTTTCCCCTCGCTTGCTTTTCTTTAATCGTTCGCGGCGAGTGGTGTAACCTTCCATTATTGCATGCTCAGCAACAGCAGATTCTGCCGCCTCCAAAGTAGAATAAGAAGCTGGCGGGGGAGGGGCAAGCATAGTGATGGGAAGATCGTTGAGCGTGAAGGACCGTTTTGGAGCGAGGAGGATCGTGGTGGAGCGCGGAGGGATTGTTGTGGAGGGCGGAGGAATCGTTGTGGAGGGCGGAGGAATCGTTGTGGAGCACGGAGGAGGGAGGAGCACGGGGGATCGTGGATCACGGGCGACACGGAAGAGTGCGGAGAACGGAAGAGCATGGAGTAGCGCGTGGCAGGCGTAGCACAGAAGCGCGTTTTCTTTACGTGTAAGTGAAGGTGTAAGCCTAACCCTAAAGCTAGGGGGGTTGCGCGTAGCAAATGGGGTGTGTGCACCTAGCAATTTTCTTTATAATACGGAATTAATTGAAGAGAAATTAGACAATATGCCCCTCTTTTTTCGCGTATTTCCTAATATGCCCCACCACTTTCGTTATTTGAAAAGATGCCCCTCTTCCTGTTCTTTCTCTTTCCTGCTGCCAGCGTCTCCGTTCTTTCTTCTTCCCTGCTGCTGGTATCTCCATGCTTTCCTACTGGCATTTCCATTCTCTACTGCCGGCATCTCCATATTCTTTCCCTGCCGCCATCTCCCTTCTTTCCCGAGGGAATCACCCTTCTTTCCTGCGGGCATCTCAGTTCTTTCCTGCTGACATCTCCCTTCTTTTTTGATGCCATCTCCGTTCTCTCTTGCTGCTATCTCCCTTCTTTCCTGCTACAATATGACTCCCTGGTCCGGTAAAGGTCAAGAAGGCTGCAACCGTCGACGCATCACTGTCATTGATAGTTCTGCGGGAAGCTTTGGTATGCAAAAGTAAAGGATTGTAGCTGTAACTGTCGGGTTTGGGGCGCTAGTATATTTACGTACACATTAACTTAGTTCGTACGTATACCCTACAAATCCGTCGCCATTCAATCGTGGTCCTCACGTCATGTTATCCTATTATGCCCACTCTTTCCGCAAGTTTTGCATTGTTTCGGGCTTTCTTCATCTTGAGGACCCTGAGTTGCCCTTTCCATCCTCGCTTTCCTGGGGCGGCCACTTGGCCGCTCAACCTTTGGAGGTAAGATAGATACATCGAGGCACATCGCATCCCGTGTACGGGATTCGGTAGGTTGCTTTGTAGGTCTCGACCGTGTAACATTCATTGACAAGGCTAAGAGGGGGAACTCGAAGGACACCGCAAGGGCACATGTGTGACTGCAAGGACTCCAAAACCGTTGATAGACTGTGCAGGTTCATGAGCCGACGGTTTGCTCCTGTCCAGGTATATGGAGTTGTACCGTATATTGCCGATTAGGTCCCGACTGAACCAGACCAGAGTTGGCAGTATTGGGGACATATTGATATTTCCGACATTTCTCCAGTTCCTCTTTCAAGCGCTTGGTAGCGCCCAGAGTAATTGATGCTGAAACCCCATTTCTGAACAGCCTGTAGGCGCTCTTGGAATTTGCCCATTTGATGATTGTACAAAGCCATCAGTAGTTCCGAGGCGGTCAGATTGCGCATCCTTTGAGAAACGAGTTTGCAGTCGGTGATGTTTGAAGTCACATGCCCAAATCGCCTTCCAATGACCGCATATGAAGCCCACTGGTCATGCGGGATTGCATGGATATATTCTGCTGCAGCCGAATTTTTCTCTCGGGTATTTGCAAGTCTAGCAGCAAATATATCTCCAGTGAAAGCATAGACACATTCCAAAAACATTTTTTTACCACAATCTCGAACTTGGTTTGGGCATTGGATGTGATGTGATAGCAGCACCATACTGAGGGCACGGGGGATCACCGTGGCGATTGCGACCACCAAGACTTTCTCCTAGTCATTGCATACCACTGCATCTGGATGATCAATTCCAGGGAGCGCTGTCAAAAGAAGTCGAAAAAACACATCCATGTCTCCTCACACACTTCGGGACCAAAGACCATGCAAGAACAATAACTTGATCCTCTGCATCCCTTGTAAATTGTGGTGGAGCGGCTGGCCAAATTTTGAGGCTTGGACAGTCGTTCCCACAGCGCCCGGATTATCAACTATCGAAGGGGGTCCTCCGGTTGTTCTGTGACAGGCCAATGTCTTTCTCACCTTGTGTACCCGACGGTTTGGGCGTGGGTCGCTCTCCAGGTGACTAGGGACGTAGATCAGTGCGATTCCGATGTAGATCAAGCGAATTAGTAGCAGAGCGAATTCGTAGCAGATCGACAGGTGTAGATCTGGTGGAAAATCGCAGATTCGAGATCCCGGGGAGAAACTGGGGGGTCGAAGATCGCAGATAGCAGATCGACCCAGTTGATCTAGTGCGAATTGGCGAGATTGCGGACTTGTAGATCGCAGATCGACGCTGTTGTGGTGGAGTCAAGTTCGAAATCTAAAACATTATCATCGATAACCTGACTACCACTATCGCGCCCAGCCTTCCAACTTTCGGAGGGGGTACTCCGCGGACCACCACTCGAGATCTGGTCCGATCGTCCGCTGCAAGAAGACGACCGGTCGTCATCAGAACCCACTTGGTCCGATTGTTTAGTGTCCATCTCACCTTGTGTACCCGATGAAATGGGCTCGTTACACACTCGGTGGATCGGGATCGCAGATTGGATCGAAGTGGTCTTGAATATAGAAGACCGATCTGGGTAGGTATCTCTGGGGCGGAACTCTTCACCCCAGACACAAACAGACCAAAACACTTCCAAGAGATAATTTCCAATAGGTCGATCGTCCAAACGATCAAGACCTGACCAATGCGAAATAATAGAGGGTAGACCGACTGTTCCGGTCTAGTTCCTGACCAATACGAAATAAGACCAAAACCGGTCTAGTTTCCAACCGAAATTAAAACAAGCCAATATGTCCGCGTAAAGACCCAATATGCTCGTGAAAATCCACAAACAATATCTCCACGCCAAGACCAATCCAGTGAATATCACGTTCCAAACGTACTTGAGTTGAGGTGTTGAGATCGCCAAAATCGTACTCCATTCGAAGGACTTCCGGTTGGCCAAAGTGCGCGTGCGGCGATTCTAGACCGGGTATAATTGGTGAGAGGGGATAATTCGACCCTCTGCCCCAAACACTCCGCGGCGGGCGGAGGCGACTAGCGTACGAAAAGGGAAGAGCGGCCACCCCTAGCTGTGGTGTGAACCAAGACCAGAAGAGGTTTCAGCCACTTATCCGAAAGCTAAAAGATTTCCTTACTTAAAGGTATAACCTCTGTCCTAAAAGGTAAAACCACAACTAACAAACTACTACCCTATAGTCCCTAAATGTATCCACACAAAAATATGTAAAATACCTAAGTCGGGTGACTCACCAAAACTTGCGTTCTTGACACTTCTTGAGTCTGATAGGCTGAAAATCCCCCCTTGTTCAAACCAATCCAAAATTAGACCAAATGCCTTGACAAAACTTGACCAGAAGTGTGCCAATTTTTGGGCACGCTTCTCCACAGCCGCCCCTGAGTCAGACCGTGTCGCATAACGACAACGGTCTGACCTCGTCCATCAAATTCAGTTGAACCTTGGTCATTCAGACTTTTCCGACATGGAGAAACCATCTTCTTCATCCGTTCCAGGTACTTGCACTGCTGGACTTGACCTTCTTGTATTTCCTTAACGACCGTTCTTGTAGGCTTCTCGCATACCACGTCATCGCATGTCACTTCGCCCGTCCGGTCGGTCCGGTCCGGCAGCCCCCATCGTTCTACTGCACCTCAGACATCGGCAGGGCATCAGACCGGGACCGACGCGCAGTTTCAAGACGCACTTGAAGAGATCGCACGTCTCCAGGAGCAGATTGCTCAACAGGCGACACAACGTAAGCATGCATGTCCGGTCTTCACCTTGGACCTGTTCTAACCTTCGTTTGTCTTGAGCCCGTATACCTCCAGACCGTATACCTCCTGGCATCAGCAAGGCGATCAATGCCCTGCTTGCCGCCGATCGGCAGTCGAACACGCATGACCTCCAGCTGCGTCAGATTTTGACCGGATTAATAAACGCGCGCAATAGGTTGACCCGCTTGGAGGCTCATCAGCTTCATCTTCGAGAGCAGCTTGTGCTGGTCCAACAGCAGCAAGCGGAAGACCTGCTTGACCAGACCACGTTGAGCATTCAAAGCGACGACCTCGAGAGGCGTCTCAATGAGCTCCGAATTTCAATTCAAGACCAGACCGAGGAGGTCCAGTCTTGTGAACGCAAGTCGAACGATTAGACGCAGGCAGAGAACGGTCGTCGGGAGGTATGAAAAGAATGTCATCAGCGCTTGGTTGACCTGTTGCGTCCTCGTCGGCATCCGGTTGCTGCCTCCAGCGTAGACCAGTCTGCGTCGGCCGCCCTGGTCGACTTGCACCAGGACCAAGACCGGCGCCATCCATTGGCCAAAATTCCACAGTCCAATATTTTACAAAATTCCAAGAAGCGCGCAAGCGCGCCGGGTGGCTCGAGGGCGCGGGGCATAGCGCGCGACCCCGAACTAGGGGGGAGCGTGAGGTGCCCCATAAGCGAGCCAAGACGCAGGCGCTTCTCGAGAACCCAAGATTGGACGTGAGTGATGCCTGCAACCCTGCCAAAACTCAAGCGCCCTCGCGCCCTCGTGCTGACCATGCCAAGTTTTCAGAGTTCTCGTCCTGGGATGACTCCGGCGAAGACTCCGGTGATTCGGAGTTTGCTGTCCCCATCCCAACCAAGTCGCGAACAAGTCCACATGAAAGTTTTGTTCAAGTTGCATCGACTTCGGAGCAGACCAAGAAGACCGGTCCGCATGGTGGCGTTCCACCACCTCATGCGTCGACAACGTCAACACCTACGGTCTTGCCTGGGACGTCCAAGCTCCACAAAGATGCTTTGTTGGCCAACGTGACAATCGACAGTTCTTCCCTTCCGCCACGAACGCGCGAGGATACTTTGCCGTGGTCGCCAGGGCAGATCGGTTGTTTACGCCGGTCCACCCTGACCAAGCAGCTCCTGGCCCGGTCTTTCTCTCGTCCATACCATTGGCTTTTCCCGCCGGCGAAGAAAGTTCCTGCCGCGTCGGAATGGCGGCCGGACTTGATCACGTCGGCACAGATCTCCTGCTTGTACGCTGACGAGCCGTGGAAGATTTTCGAGCATCCCAAGCTGGGGTTCATCTTCCACTCGACTCCGTGGGCCAATGCTCTCATGAGTCGGGTGAAATATTTTAACAAGACTCACGCTCAAGCCATCTGGGAGGAATCCCACTATCTGGTGCTTCCCCCGGAATGAGTTCGGCAAGACCCTGGAAGACTCTGGCTTGGCGACCATCCAGAACAAGCGCAAGCGGCGTCGGATCAGAGCGGGTGAGGCCTGGCAGTCCCTGTGCCAATATGTTTTGGACGGGATGCTGTCCCACGAGTGCGACATCGATGTGTTCTTATATCCAGTTGTACTTCATATTCCGCGGCGTCGCGTCGAGAAGACCCGGCTGCTGGCTGACGGTGGCACATGGTACCCCGGTCTTGGGTGCATTACACCGGTCTTGGACCTCAAGGATGCTTTGGTCCAACTAGACCAACAAGAACCTTGGCGTAACCAGTACCAGGACCAAGTTGAAAAGCATCCGTCGTTAACCTTCGGCCGTCTGTGGGGTGATGGCGAGTGAGTTCGTAAGTAGTCGGCCAGATAACACTTAATATATATCATCGTTCTTTTTCACATGTTCGGTCATCAAATCACTTGAGCTAATTCCACCACTTTCTCCAGAATTGCACTAGACACGTTATCACCAACCGTTCCACTTACATCGCGAAAAAAAACAATCCACGTTCGTCACTCCACTATTCCAATTCGTCACATTTTCACAATACACAATACACAAGACACAAGACCTTCCACCTCTTCACGTCGGTCGGGAAGACCGATGCTACTGCATGTCTTGGTCTTGGTCTTCATGGGTCTGCATCACTGCGAAAAGGTTCCGACTGACTAGGTCCCGTTAGAATTCTCGTAGTAGTGCTCCACAGTTCAGGTCGGACTGATCGATCCAAGTTGTTTCATCATGGTCCTTCCATCGGACCAGATATTCTCGGTGGGTCCGGCCGAACCTGGTATTTTTATGACCGATCGGACATCTAAGACCTTTTCCACTTCAAATTCGTCCTTCTCCAGCGGTCGTTCCCAACTGTCCTCCGGCAGTAATGCTTCATCGAAATCAAACCGTTCTGCCTCGTCTACTAGACAGGGCATTTTGGGACGATCAGGAAATTCTCGGACCAGTTTTAACTTGGACACATGTACGATCGGGAAGACCTTGTAGTCCGTGCCGGTTGTTACTAGACGGGCAGCGTGTTCACCAATCAGCTCGGCAACACGGAAAGGACCGTGCCACATGTGAGCCAGCTTCTTCGCATAGCCCTCCTTCACTCGGTCTAGGTACAACCATACCCTCGCCGCTGGTTCTATACCGTGGGGTTGGACCTGGTCGTTGTTCCGGTCTGCCCGGTATTGTGTAGCTTGACGTAACTTTTCGGTGACAATTTCTCTTGCATTCTGGTAATGTTTCTGGAACTGCATGCGCCAACGTCGAGCATCACGATCGCGGGTCCGAGTGCAGCCAATAGGTATCACGGCTTCAAGAGTGGACCGGGGGTCCCATCCATACGCAAGATAAAAAGGCGTTTCTCCTCGGACCCGATCGGTCCACGAGTTGAGTGCAAACACCATCCTTTCTGCGTATTCGTCCCAATCGCGCTGGTCTGGATCGGCAACGTACATCTTGATTGCTCTTGTAATAGTTTGTACCATACGTTCTGCCGATCCATTCGCTTGCGGACGATATGCCATCGTCGCGCTCTGTTTCTGTCCCAGCATATTGTTAAACGACCGGAACACCTCGGCCATGAAACCGGGTTCTCGGTCGTGTCTGATGACTTCGCTGGCGCCGAACCTTCGGAACACACATTCTTCGTAACTTTTGGCGATTTTCTCGGCAGACCGGGACGCACTTGCCTTCGCAATAACTAGACCGGTGAACAGGTCTACCCAGATCAACAACTCCGTATTGCCATATGTCGATTTAGGCAGCGACGGTATATGGTCCATCGCTATGACCTGGAAAGGGTAGGTAGCTTCGATATTTCCGGGCGATCGCCCCTTGATTACCGGTCTACCCTTTCCGGTCTCGCAATCCGTACAACAACCCACATATTTCTGTACACTTCGGAAAAGACCTCTCCAGTGAAAATGGGACCTAATCTTGTGATACGTTCTGCATATGCCCTGATGTCCCCTTTCTAGAATCACATGGTAGTGATGGAGGACATCCGGCTGCAGCAACTCAGGTATCACCAATTTCGCCAATCGGTCCCGGTCTGCACTGTCTTGGTCGGCATCGCGGCAGTAATATGGTAATCCATCCTCATCCACTTCGTAACTGTCTGCGATCTTGGCACATTCTCTCGCTTGACCATTCGTCAACTTAGACAATTCACCGCGCAGGTAGGTCTTCAAATTCATAATCCATTCTTCTTCGTCCTGCTCCTTGAGGATCCGTTCCATCCTTAACTGTTGCACTGCATATTCGTTCAAACTTTCCTTCGGGAACGGTCGGAGAGACTTCTGAGCTTTCGATCTAGTCGCGACCATCACATGCACCTGGACTGGGGCGTTCTTGGGTCCGATCACCTCTGGGAGCCTGTTTATATTCACCAATTCATCCAGAACGGCCTTCTGGGTGATCGTAGCCCCGGTCTGGTCTTGCATGGCCTTGATAGCGAGGTAGTCGGCACTTCTGTTCCAGTCCCGTTTCACGTGCAGCAGCTCGTGGTTGGGATGGTCTTTCAATGCCTTCATTACCCGATCATTTAGCGTCCTTAGTCGTGGGGCCTTGTAGTCGATCTCTCCGGTGACCTGCCTGATCACTAGGTTGGAGTCACCACATATGATGACTCGCCCCTTCTCTTGCGACGACAGCAGGTACAGACATAGAAGTAGACCTCGGTACTCCGCCTCGTTAACCGTAATATCCGGCGTGAAATCAGCAGCGGCTGCAACTATAGACCATTGTGGCAACTTCCACACTATGGCACTATAGGCGCCGACCTTCTTCTTCACGCTTGCCGATCCGTCAAAACTTAAGACCAAGAGCTCTTCATCATTGTCGACGGTCGGTGGCGGTCTCGAAACTGACTGCCGAGGTTGCTTCCTCGGGGCAATCGCTATCAATGCCTCGTCCACTTCAGTCCGAGGGGTGATACTGGCAGCTAATGTGCCCAATATCTCTTCCTCGCCCCTGGTGCACTTAACGACCTCGAGGGTCCACTGCGACAAGACTGCCGACCATCTGCCTAGACGTCGGTCCATCCCATTGGCTGATAATAGCCAGGCCAAAATAGACCGCCTTGACAGGACCTTTATAGGTCGACCGACCAGCAGGTTGTAACACACATCCAGAATTCGTAGCAACGCCAGAACTTCTTTCTCGACAATTCCATAGTTCACTTCATTTGGCTTCAGCGTTCTGCTCGTGAACGTGACCGGATGGTACACACCATCATGATCTTGTACTAGAGTGGCCGAAATGGCCCACTGACTAGCATATACAATAATGGTCGGGACCTTTTCGGGATCCAAAATGCTTCAAAATCGGTGCCGTCACCATCTTAACCTTCAACATACCAAAAGCAAACTTTGCACGCTTCATATGGTCTTCGGCCTCCACTTGCGGACAATCTGCAGCAAGACCAGAGTCGGCGCCCCATATAAAGTTGCCCGGTCTTCTTCGCGCAACATACGGTAGTCCACTTCCCGGAGCTCATACAACACAGCCGCGTAGATAGCAAAATCTTCGATGAAGCGGCTGTAGTAGTTTAAACTTCCTAGGAAGGACTGCATTGCCTTCAGAGACTTGGGAAACGGGAGGTTGCTTAACGAATCCAAGTCCTTAGGATTAGTCTCTAGACCATTATTCGAGACCATATGGCCTAAATAGGCGACCTTGGACTACCCCAAAAACTTTTTATGGCGCTGATAGATAGGTTCCAGCGGTCGCATGTCTCCAACAATCGTTCAACCTTCTCGCACAGATCGTTCCATGACGAGGCAGGTATCAGAATGTCGTCGATGTACGACCGCCTCCCTAGAACGGACGGTCTTCTTTCCCGATCGGGTTCACCCTCTGTAAACACATCATAACTTTCTGCAGGGTCTCGATCGGTCTTGATTTTGAAGTGTCCGTACAGTGCGTTGTCTATCATCCTTTGATAGATCTGGGGTGCGTTCTTCAGACAGAACGGCATACGGTTCCACTCGAAAAGACCAAACGGTGTCACAAATGCGGAAATCTCACGGGCTCGATCAGTCATCGAGACCACCCAAAATCCACTTGCCATGTCCAGCGAACAATACCACAAGGTCTTGTCCAGGTCTTCCAACAAATCATTAATCAGCGTCATCAGGTACACCATAAGTTTAGTTAACCGATTTACCAGCCGATAGTCGATGCACAGTCTAATGTCAACGCCGTTCTTCTTGATAACAATTACGATCGGCGAGGCCCATGGCGATGTCGACGGTCTAATAATCTTGGTAGCCAACAGTCCTTTGATAAGATCAGAAAGCTTTTCCCGGTACTGTGGCGCCACGCGTCGACACCGCTGAGCAATCGGCTTGGCATCTCCAACGTCAATATCGCAAATCGCACCACGGGCTGCAGGTGCTAAGGCGTTGCCCTTTCCGATCAGCAGATTTCTTCCATATGATATTCTTCAACTGCTAGATCTGGTCTGGACTGTTAAGGTATTGATCACCCACTTGTAAATCATCCAATGTAACTTCGGGAGAGTCGGCAGACACTTCAGGGAGGACTGCCATTTGGCTTTCCAGCTCCTGAATGTACTGTTCCCCGCCTTCATATATACAGACTTGTTCATCTTCTGGGGCGATATCACCTAGACCATCTGGACCGGCTGAACGCCCCTGGTCTTGATCGACGGGCTGTCCTTCACTGATATCGGTCTGATTAGGAATACCGTCATGGTCCGACCTAGCAACTTCATGTTCCCCTTCTTCCGTTTCTTGCTCCGCTATCGCCTGGTCTTGTGCTGACACCACGTTGACTAGCCTCGGCTCGTCTACTTGATGGTCCACCGTTACTGGTGACTGTGGCGCCTTTCTTCGGATCAACATCTTTTTTGGGGTGACATAACTTGGTCTTTCCACTAAAGGTGAGGTATCCTCTTCCACCGACCCATCATCGCTGATAAGATCGGTAGTCGATTGGTACGCCAGGTTTTGCCACTCGACATACCGCCTCGACCCAATCGATACGAACCCCATCTTCCTTGGTACCTTCCCTTCTGCTAACCACATGCCGACAATAGTGTTATTATCCAGTGTCAGCGTCTTGTCACCGATATTGGTAACACGGAAAAAATCACGTCGATCAGCACTCTTTACGAAGGTCGAGACCCACCGATCGCCCCTGGTCAACCACAACTTCCTCGAACGAAAACCTTTCTCAACCGGGGTATCGTCAGTCCGACCAACTGGTATAGTGAGGTGTTGGTCCCACCGGACCAGATCGGTATACGAACCATACAGAGGTCTTCAACCAGCCAACTGGACCTGGACCTCATCCGGGAGCGTAAGCACTCCATGTGACAGGTCTAGGCGAATACCAGCTGGGACCATGAAATCCATTCCTAGTAAAGCGTCTTGACCAGCCAACTTGCCAACCCAAGCACTGAAAAAGCAGACCAGCGATCCCGACAAAGTAATTTTCACATGCGTTCTTCCTTCGGTCATATAAGAGTTTTCGCCGATCCCGATGTATTCTTGTCTCTGGGTATCGTCTATACGACCTCCGACCTTACGAGCAAAGGCGGAGTCGATTATCGAGACTTCAGATCCAGAGTCGAACAACATCGTCGCCTTCTGGTTATTAATCTTGCCACAGGCTTTCGCCTGCTTGAACCATTTATCAGGCGCGTGATACTTCCAGTATCCGCGGGATTCTCCAGGCAGCAAGTCCAACTGCATAACCACCTTAGTCCGGGAGTACTCATCGGTCTTCAGACTGTAGACCGGATGGTCTCGGTCGACGCAATTTGGAATAGAACGTGTATTGTCGGTCTTATCCTCCTTGCCGACATATGCATTGATGTGAACCGTAGAATGCTCGGATCGATCCAGATTCCAACCAGGCGAGCGTTCTAGTTTAACATCTTTTCTGCGTCCGGCGGCAGCATCCCCGCGTGCTTGTCCGGCACATACCACTTGCACATCATGTTAAAAAAATCTTCAATATTGCAGTGGCCGGTCTCGTGGATCTCTCCACATGACTTGCATACGAAGAGGCAGTGGTCCGTCGGGTGTCCGCGTCTCTCGCACTTCTTGCACACCATCTTCTTCCAGCAGTTTGGACCATCATGTTTGCTCGACCCACAGTGGGAGCACTTCTGACGAGGTCGGTCTGGATCGGACTTGCTTCCGTTCCTTCCCTTCCGGTCCACCTGGTCGGACTTCGACTTGGTCTTCGGGGCAGGTCCCGCAACATAGACGTAACGATACTGGTCTTCATCCGATGACTCCTGGCTGGATGGATTTACACTTTCTCCTTCTGACCCCGTGCTGTCATCAGCTACAATTGCCTTGACCGCTCGGGTCGGTCTGGGCCAAGGTCTCTTGACCGGATCGGTCTGGGTCTTGGAACGATAGCGACCTGATCCACCAGCGGTCTTCGCTCTCATACTACGCGACTGTTGTAACGTCCGCAGGGTCTGTTCGACTTCGCCCGCATCCTTAAGACGCAGTAGAGTAAGCTGGTACGCCAGTTCTTGATCGTCAAGGGTATTAATATAGTGACCCACATGTTCTAAGGCGGCACCGTTCGGCGGGTTATTCTATTTGATTGTTATGCCGGCGCGAAGTGCAGCCACGTTCAACCGATGCAAATACTCGATCGGTGTTTCGTCGGCCCGCTTCTTCATATGGTGGTACTTACGGGCGCTTGAAAATCCAGAGTTACAATATTGACCTTCAAACTCCGCACATAACAGGTCCCAGTCAGACCGGACGCCCCGACCCAACTGTTGAATCCAGTTCGCAGCCGGTCCTTTTAACAAATCCCGGAAGATTAAACAACGTTCGCCTTTTGAGGTCTGGTATCGCAGGAACGCAGACTTGACCCGACTGAACCAAGACCGGTTCTGGTCTTCATCAGCATCCTTGCCGGTGAAGTCCTTGAGGTCGGTCGTCGCGGCCATACGGATGCGCGGAATCGCAGCAGATCCAAAGTCGTAGGCAGTAGTGGAGGCTAGGTTAGCCTTGCGCACCTTGCCTGCGCCTGTACCATCTGACACACCATGGTCGTCAAGACCGCCGACCGACTCCATATCACAGTCACTTGTCTTGCTTGGTCTACGCGGTCTTGCCGGTTGCGGCTTGCGCCTTCCCTTGCCGGCTGGTTTATCACTTCTAATAGGCCTATCCATAGATGTTACCGATTCCATATCCACATCTTTGCAAACATTGAAACTTTGACAGGTAGACCGGTCTTGGACATGTGGGCGCATAGGTGGTCTAACCCGTTCTTCCATGAAACGTTGCATCATCGTCTCAAACATGGCTTGGACGTTGGCTGGCGTCATGGGCAACGTGTTGATACCCTCCTTTTGCGGAACTGAGGACTGTGGGGCTTGCTGGAGCCCCGACTGGCAAGCAGCCCCTTGCTGACGCATGCCCCTTTTTTGTTCAGCCGGGCATGGTCCACCCCCATGGTCATCCGCTCGACACCGGTCTCCAACTCTGATGAGCTGTTAGAAGCCGGTGGAGACTGGTAGATCGATTCATCATCGGAACCAATGTCAACAAGCTCTGTAGAGGCTTCGGCGACCTTCATTGCCGTGGTGGGAGTTGGGCGGCGAACCGCCCCCACCAGTGGCACCAAACGGTCGTGGAGGTCCGACATCGACGCCTCCAGTCTCCAAGCATCAAATTCAAACAATTTATTGACACCGGCGGGGTTCTGCATTTTAATGCCAACCTCCGCCAACATCGCCACCAAATTCTTGACGAGCAGTAATGGTCGATCACTCTGGATCGGCTCGGTAGTGGGACCGAGAAGACGGTCGGGGATATGGAGGTCCAACACCCGAAAGACCTGGTTTTGGCGAACAAATAGCTTCAATTCAAAAACATAATACATCTTGTCCAGGTCTTGTTCGGTGATAGCCTCATCCCCGACCTGACTTTTCTTCGAAGTCGTCTTCGTCGGATGGCATTCCAAGCCCTTTTCTGGGCACCTTGGGTACTTTGGGTACTTTACAAAGTACCTTGGGTACCTTGGGGACTTTAGCGAGGTAGACCGGATCGTTCCAGTCAGCCTCCAAGTAATTTTCATCTTTTAGTTTTCCATCAATTTTTTCATTTATACACATAGGATCAGGACCTTGGTCCTGATCCTTTCCGGAACTATAGCAAGACCTGCTATAGTCCCGATCGGCTCCGGTGGGAGCCTTTTGGGGAGGAAAAAACTTATTAATCCCGATCTGGTCCTCCGCCAGGCCAGATCGGACATCGCCATCTTTATCAACAACGAGAACGTAAGGCGATAGCCTTTCCTTACGTCCTCTCCAGAACGACTCCATATTCAAATCATTCAAATCTTCGAATCCAATTTTTGATGGAATATCAGCACGGTGATATCCACGATCACCAAGTGATCCGGGCACGCGCACCATTGTGGTGGAGTCATGTTCGAAATCAAAAACATTATCATCGATAACCTGACTACCACCATCGCGCCCAGCCTTCCAACTTTCGGAGGGGGTACTCCGCGGACCACCACTAGAGATCTGGTCCGATCGTCCGCTGCAAGCAGACGACCGGTCGTCATCAGAACCCACTTGGTACGATTGTTTAGTGTCCATCTCACCTTGTGTACCCGATGGAATGGGCTAGTTACACACTCGGTGGATCGGGATCGCAGATTGGATCGAAGCGGTCTTGAATATAGAAGACCGATCTGGGTAGGTATCTCTGGGGCGGAACTCTTCACCCCAGACACAAACAGACCAAAAACACTTCCAAGAGATAACTTCCAATAGGTCGATCGTCCAAACGATCAAGACCTGACCAATACGAAATAATAGAGGGTAGACCGACCGTTCCGGTCTAGCCCCTGACCAATACGAAATAAGACCAAAAGCGGTCTAGTTTCCAACCAATGTTAAAACAAGCCAATATGTCCGCGTAAAGACCCAATATGCTCGTGAGACTCCACAAACGATATCTCCACGCCAAGACCAATCCAGTGAATAGTACGTTCCAAACGTACTTGAGTTGAGGTGTTGAGATGGCCAAATCGTACTCCCGTCGAGGGACTTCCGGTGGGCCAAAGTTCGCGTGCGGCGCGTCCAGACCGGATATATTGGGCGAGAGGGGATAATTCGACCCTCTGCCCCCAAACACTCCGCGGCGGGCGGAGGCGAATAGCGTACGAAAAGGGAAGAACGGCGACCCCTATCTGTGGTGTGAACCAAGACCAGAAGAGGTTTTAGCCACTTGTCCGAAAGGTAAAAGATTTCCTTACTTAAAGGTATAACCTCTGTCCTAAAAGTTAAAACCACAACCAAATGCCCTCTATCCGGAAAAACCACAACTAAAATACTACTACCCTATAGTCCCTAAATGTACCCACACAAAAATATGTAAAATACCCAAAGTCGGGTGACTCACCAAAACTTGCGTTCTTGACACTTCTTGAGTCTGATAGGCTGAAAAGCCCCCCTTGTTTAAGCCAATCCGAAATTAGACCAAATGCCTTGACGAAACTTGACCAGAAGTGTGCCAAATTTTGGGCACGCTTCTCCACAATGGTTGTGACGATCTACCACTGGCTGTCGAATCCCTGACGTGCTGCCACAACCCAGGGGCAAGAAATCAGCCGTTTCGCTGTGTTGTGTTGGCGCTGGTCTTCGTCAGTGTGTGTGCGTTTTCGGTATCTACCGCCACGATCGAACCCAAGCTCAAGCCTGTTACGGGCAGGGTCCGAACGTTTAATAACAACAGCGTAACCCGCGGCCTGTCCAACCTCCCGAACGTAGGTTATCAAGGCCGCACGGGAGGCAAACGTGCGGGTAGTATCGAGTTGCATGGCGGCAGCACCAGAAGAAGGTTCCGAGGTTTCTCTGATTGTGTGTAACTACAGCAGTTGGGTGGCAGTTGGGGTGGCAGATGGGGTGGCAATAGCAATTCCAATAACTATTGTAACCAAAGTGAAAAGCCTTTCAACCAATGGGAAATGAAACAATTAAACACAAAGTATTTTTGTATAGTATTTACTTGAAGAATGTATTATGATAAAACATATATGTATTGAGGCTTACCCCCCTTTTTATTTTTATTTATCGCCAATTTCACATTGGTTGAAAGGCTTTTTACTGGTTACAATGGTTATAAAATTTATATTTTACTCCGCTACCTATTCCACATTTGTCACAAAACTGTTCATTTTGGGTTGGCAAAGGTGCAGTGTTAATTTCATCATCTACTATCTCTGGGATTGCACTTGTGGCTACAACTAAGTGTTTTCAAGCCATTATGTTCAATTTCTTTCTGCCGGATCACGTGGAAATTCAACTTAGACATGGTTCATCCCATAGGAGATATCTTGATACCTTGAACGACAGATCACGCTTTTTCTCTAATCAAAAAAGTGGATATATTCACTTGGCGCTCGGTCGAGCTGAAGCTCAGCAGCAGCTAGAGCTCTGTGGCTACAAATTTTCTCGTTGAGAAACCCGACATCGATGCTGTTTGCATTTTATTAATGATGAAGCTGTATCCCTACCGCGAATACCCCAGATTGAAGAAAGACCAGGACATGTTGCTCTGACTCAATCCATGCGCATGAACTTGATCTCGTAATGTTTTGTCGCCTTCCCGTTGCTCGAATATCTAAGGGAGGTATTGCTTCATGTTCTCCACGACGCGCTTCGTCTTCGACATCTTCTTCCGATCCGCGACATCCATTCTCGTATACCACTAATACCAGACGCGTAAAATATGCATTGTTTACGAGGCGGCTTCCTTAGTATTAAAGCTGAAATTTCTTCTTTTCCTTGAATTCATGATTGCACGAATCGCTTCACTAGTTTTGTATAGTCTCTTGTGCGTTCTCGATTGCGTGAAGGCGGCGCATCACTAATGTGCTTCGATTCAAGTAAGTCATGAATAATAGCAACTTGATAACTTGAGAAGCTTGATTCTTCTTTTGAATCGTTAAATTTACGGTGCTGCTGTTTCGCTCTTTTTTTCCTTCAAGCAACCGCAGGAAGTTGTTGACGCGAAATCAAAAGCGTCAGCACATACATGAAGGCGTTCTACAATTTTAGAGAAAGGTTTGCGACCAATGTGGAATGGGTAGCGAAGTAAAATATAAGTTAAAGTAAGTATTGTAACCAAATTTCAACCAATGTGAAATGAAACAATTAAACACAAAATGTTTTCGAAGTATTTACATTCCATAATTCATGTCTTCGAAGCGCTTTGCGGCGTTGGGTGCTGTATTTCTATCTAATTAACAATATCGTTATCCATAACGCTGATGGCTTGTTCTGTAACGGCCTCAAGCAGAAGCACGCGCTGCTCTCTAAGCGTGGGCGTGAGAAGGATATTTTGATCGAAAACATCGTTCTGGTGAGGGCATAGATACGCTCTCGCCTTTTGCTTAATACACTAAAGCAGCCTACACATAAAAAATAATAATTTTTGCGCAATGCATCATATGCGAGAACGTAGCTCTACCTTCAACTGGGTTACACATTGGTGAGTAGGGCTCAAGCTGAAGCATATCCTGGTCCTCCAGAGCCTTGATGTTTACGAGAATCTTTGTTTCGCTGTGGGCGGGGGCATTATTGAAACAATGATGATCTTCTCACCAAATATCGCTCCTAAATTAAATATCTGAATTTTGGAATTATCTTGAAAAAATGCAGTATTCAGATCCAGCTTAATGGATCCGCGCTGGATACGATGTGGAGTTAATCTACCCGCTAAATAAACAGCGAAATGTACTTACGAGTTAAGCCTGGCTGCAAGACGATAGGTCGCCTGCCAATCTTCGGTCTCCCCTGCTCACAAGATTAGTTCAAATTGAAATTGGTCTCGTCTATATACACTATAAATGCACCGTTCAAGATGTGTTCAAGTAGCGCCGTGGCGAAAATCTGCGGCTTTCGTTTGTTGACCTCGTCGTTGCACGTAATTGGCTCGAAGCGGACCAGGGTGCAAAACCTGTACGGCGGCAACAAGATGATACGAAGAGATACCTATCACGGTCCAAAAGGTG
>JAPDHQ010005165.1:0-11133 GCA_026184515.1 Peronosclerospora sorghi | reverse complement strand
GGGGTACCCCACGAACCTTCGCCTATGATCCGATCTGATCGTCCGCTGCTAGCAGACGACCGATCATCAGCATAGGACGCCTGGTCCGATTCGTTCTTCATCTCACCTTGTGTACCTGATGGAATGGGCTGGTTACACACTTGGTGGATCGGTGATGGGAATTGATGTGAGGTCTAAAAACGTGAGACCGTGCTGGGTAGTGTACCCTTGGCGGAACTCTTCACCCTGGGTACGGGCAGACCAGTTATACTCCAAGTAAATATACTACAAAGGGCATATCGCTCAATCGATCGTAGAGCCCAACCAATACGAGAATAAAAGTCCAATACTCCAATATAGAGATCCAATGAGAACGTGATAAACTCCACGAACGATATCTCCACGTATCAATCCAAAAACTTGATTACACGTTCCAAACGTCAACAACTTAAACTTGAGAAGCCGACCAATGCGTACTCCCGTCGAGGGACTTCCGGAGGGCCAAGTGAGTCTGTGACGCGTCCCGGCCGGGTATAACAAGCTAGAGGGGATTACTCGACCCTCTGCTTCCAAACTGCGGCGTGCAGAGGCGACTGATGTACAGTGAGAAAATGCTAACGACTTCTTGTTGAGTGTTCAAGGCCAAAAATTAACGACTAACCAAAAATATCTCCATATGGTCCCCAATATGTACAACATGAAAATATCTAAGTACCCGCAATATCATGTGACTTACCAAAATCCGTGTTCTTGACACCTCTCGCACACGATTGGCCCAAAAGCCTTGATTTTCACCAATACGATCGCCGATAAGACGATCGGCGTGCCGCTGACATTAAGTGACTAAATTCTTGAGTCCGCTTCACCACAGCCGCCCCTGAGTCTGGTCGTTGGCGCTTAACGGTAACGACCCAATCTCACCACATCCTAGATCTTCGCAGAAGCGGACTTCACCAATGGGCAGATCTTCGAGTCCACCTTCGCCAGGTACTTGCCTTGTAACCTCTCTTGACGCTCGTTGCTGCAGGTGCCTTGCGTTCCTCAACGCCCCATATCGATTCGCCTACCAGATCGGCCCGATCTGACAGCCCTTACAACACTCCAGAGTCCGACACACCGCATGGGCATTAGATCGAGGTCGATAAGCTCCAGAAAACAGTCAGGGAGCTCCAGTCGCAGTTGGCCTCAAAGGATTCGTCGCTCCTGCAACTTCTGAAGGATGTGGACACTTTGATTCCTATATCCACGAAGTTGCAGGAGGTGATCACCGAAAACGCACATCTCCGGGCCCAGATCGCCCAACAAACAACGCGAGGTAAGCTGATCGGTCTGCTTTCCGTCTAGGGTCTGGTCTAACCTTCCTTCGCGTGTAGATCGGTTGCACACCAACATCGCCAAAACGTTCGACGCTTTATTCGCGGATGATCAGCAGTCGCATGACCACTGCGATCATCTCCGACCGATCTTGGACGGGCTGATCGGCGCACGGCATGATCTGTCTCGTTTGGAGGCCTACAAGTCACATCTCCTGGAAAAGCTCGCGGTGGTCAACCGGCAGAGGTTGGAGGATCAGTCCGATCGGACTTTACTCCGCACCCAACATGGTGACCTGGAGAGGCAGATCGGCGAGTTGCAGGTAGTGGTCAGGGAGCAGATCGGGAAGGTCGAGTCCTTCCAGACCCGATCGGACGCCTGGACCCAGGAATCAGATCGTCTCTGGGCGGCCGTAAACCGGTGCTACCAACAGTTGACTGACTTGTTGCACCGGCGTCCGGCTGAATGTTCTAGCGCTGACCGGTCTGCATCGGCCGCTCTGATCGATCTGCACCAAGATCGGACACGACGCCACTCATTGGCTGAAAGTAAGCACTCCAAAATTCCGAAAACTTCCAAGAAACGTAAGGACGCGTCGAAGGGCTCAAGGGCGCTGGGCATAGCACGCGACTCCGAACTCGAGGAGAAGCGAGCGGTGCCTCAGAAGAAAGCCAAGACACTGGCGCATCTCCCAAGCCCAAGATCGGACGCAGCCGACAGGTCTAACATCGCCAAATTGCATGCGCCCTTGCGCCCCCGCGCTGCTCACACCAAGCATGGGGAGATCTCCTCCGGAGAGGGCTCGGGGGACGAATCGGGAGATTCTGAGCTCTTGAGCACTGCTTTATCCAAGTCCCAATCCGATCTGCGCCGAGGTCCTGTTCCCGCGAAGCCTGCATCAGGGGTTGCCAATGTGATCAGCTCACAGGGTGATGGTGCTGCACGGACGCGCGAGTCAACCGGATCGGTGCCTTCGTTCCAGCACGGCATATCTGGGCTGCGCCGTCACGCCCGATTGAAAGGGGTGTCGATCGGAGATCAACCTTTCCCATCGATGACTACAGATGCCATTTTGCCATGGTCACCGGGGCAGATCGGTAGCTTGCACCGATCAGCCCTGACCAATCAAGATCTAGCCCGGTCGATGTCTCGACCAGATTTCTGGCTCTTCCCTCAGCTTTGAAAACCCCTGACCCGTCTGCGTGGCGGGCGGATCTGGTCACGGGACCGCAAATCGCCCATCTGTATGCAGATCGACCATGGGAAGTGCTGCTCAGCGCCAAGTTGGACTCCATATTCGCGTCGAATCCTTGGATCGATTCGATTCTGGGTCGACTTCGGGTTTTTAATACAACCCACTGCCCGGCGATCTGGGAGTCCACCCATTATCTTCTCCTTCCCGCGGGTCGGAAGTTACGTGACAAGACCTGATCCAGTATCAGAAGCGCCGGAAACAACTCCGGAGTCGGGCGGGCGAAGCTTGGCTGTCCCTATGCCAGTTTATTCTGGAAGTGATGCTGGCCCGCGAATGCGACATCGACATTTTCCTGTATCCGGTGTTTCTTCATATCGCCAAGCGTCGCGTTGAGAGCCCCGGGGCGATGACTGAAGACGGCATCTGGTATCCCGGTCTTCGGTGCGACGGGCCGGTCGTATACCTGAAGGACGCCTTGATCAGAGCGATCTACAGGAGCCCTGGCGTAATCAGCATCGGGACCAGATCGAAGAACATCCGGCATTTACTATCGGTCGTTTGTGGGGTGATTGCGACTCTTGATGCGTCAGATAGCTGACCAGATAATCCATAATACATGTCATCATTTTCCCAAAATTCCTGATCACCTGATCCCTTAACCAAATCTCGTCACTTTCTCCAAACTTGTACCAACACGTTATCACACACAGTTCCATCCACATCGCGAAAATTATCACCACGTTCGTCACTCCACTACTCCAGTTCATCACAGTTCATCATACCAATTCACAATAATTCAGACCTTACACATATTCACACCGATCGATGTACTGATCGGTGCTACTGTGTGTCTTGATCTTCTCTTCATGAGTCTGCATCACTGCAAAGAGATTCCGACTGACTCAATCTAGCTCGAACTCTCGTAGCAGTGCTCCACAATTTAGATCGAGTTCGTCGATCCAAGTTGCTTCGTCATGATCCTTCCAGCGGACCAGATATTCTCGGTGGGTGCAACCGAAACGTGTCTTCTTGACCGATCGGACATCTAGCACCTTTTCCACCTCGAATTCGTCCTCTTCCAATGGCCTTTCCCAACTGTCCTCCGGCAGCAGAGCCTCATCAAAATCGAACCTCTCCGCTTCGTCCACCAGACAGGGCATTTTAGGCCGACGGGGAAATTCTCTGACCAGCTTCAGTTTGGAAACGTGCAAGATCGGAAAAACTTTATAATCCGTGCCGATCGTGATCAGACGGGCAGCATGCTCACCGATCAGCTCTGCTACACGGAAAGGACCGTGCCACACATGAGCCAACTTATTTGCATAGCCTTCCTTGACCCGATCAAGGTATAACCATACTCTCGCCCCTGGTTCAATACCATGAGGGCGGACCTGATCGTTATTCCGATCTGCTCGATCTTGCGTGGCCTGAAGCAACTTTTCATTGACGACTTCTTTCTCATGCTGATAATGCTTTTGGACCTGCATGCGCCAACGACGGGCATCGCGATCGCGGGTCCGAGTGCAGCCGATCGGTATCGCCGCTTCAAGTGTCGTCGAGATTCCCATCCATACGCCAGATAGAAAGGCGTTTCTCCTGGGACCCGATCGGTTGAAGAGTTGAGTGCTAATACCAGTCTCTCTGCATACTCGTCCCAGTCACGTTGGTCCGGATCGGCCACATACATCTTATTCGCCCTTGGGATTGTCTACACCATGCGTTTGGCTGATCCGTTCGCTTGCGGACGATATGCCATCGTCGCGCTATGCTTCTAGCCTAGCATGTTATTGAACGATCAGAACACCTCAGCCATAAAACCGGGTTCCCGATCGTGTCTAATAACTTCGCCGGCGCCGAACCTTCTGAACACGCATTCCTCGTAACTCTGGGCGATCTGCTCCGCAGATCGGTATGCACTAGCCTTTGCGAACACCATACCAGTGAACAGGTCGATCCAGATCAGCAGTTTAGTGTTGTCGCGCGTCGATCTGGCAGCGACGGTATGTGATCCATTTCTATCACCTGGAAAGGGTAAGTAGACTCAATATTTAAGGGCGATCGGCCCTTGATTATCGGTCTGCCCTTCCGGTCTCGCAATCTGTGCAACAGCCCACATATTTCTGCACGCTCCGAAAAAGTCCTCCCCAGTGAAAGTGAGCCCTGATCTTGTGGTATGTCCTTCCTATGCCTTGATATCCCCCTTCTAGACTCACATGGTAGTGATGAAGGACATCCGGCTGTAGCAACTCAGGGATCACCAATTTCTCTAGTCGATCTCGATCGTCACTGTCTTGATCAACGTCACGGCAGTAATACAGCAATCCATTGTCATCCACATCGTAACTGTCCGCGATCTTGGTACACTCTTTCGCTTGATCATTCGTTAACTTGGACAGTTCACCACGCAGATATGCCTTCAAGTTGACGATCCACTCTTCTTCATCCTGCGCCGTGAGGATCCGTTCCGCCCTTAGCTGTTGTACAACGTACCCACTCAGCATTTCCTTTGGGAACGATCGGCGAGACTTCCGCGTTCGCGATCTAGTTGCCGCCATCACATGCACCTGATCAGGGCTGTCCTTGGGCTTGATCAACTCCGGGGCCTGTTTATGTCTATAAGTTCAAGTAGAACGGCCTCCTCGTTGATCGTCGCCCCGATCTGGTCCCGCATAGCTTGGGTCGCGAGGTGATCGGCGCTTCTGTTCCAATCCCGTTTCACGTGCAATAGCTCGTGGTTGGGATAGTCTTTCAGTGCCTTCATCACCCGATCATTCAGCAACTTCAGCCGTGGTGCCTTACAGTCGATCTCCCCGGTGATCTGCCTTATCACTAGGTTGGAGTCACCACATATGATGATCCTCCCTTTATTTTGTGATGACAGCAGATCAAGACATAGAAGGAGCCCCAGATATTCCGCCTCGTTGACCGTTATGTCAGGCGTGAAATCAGCGGCGGCTGATACTATAGACCACTGTGGTAACTTCCACAGTATGGCACTATAGGAGCCGACCTTCTTCTTCACGCTAGCCGATCCGTCGAAACTCAAGACCAGAAGTTCTTCATCCCTATCGACGATCGGTGGCGGCAGCGAGATTGACTGTCGAGGTTGTTTCCTCGGGTAAATCGCCATCAGAGGTTCATCCACTTCAGACCGAGGGGTAATACTGGCAGCCAATGTGCCCAATATCTCCTCCTCTCCCTTGGTGCACTTGAAGACCTCGAGGGACCACTGTGACAAGATGGCTGACCATCTGCCGAGCCGACCGTCCATCCCATTGGCTGATAATAACCAGTCCAATGTCGACTTTCTCGAAAGAACCTTTACAGATCCACCGACCAGTAGATTGTAGCACACATCCAAGATCCGTAGTAAAGCCAGAACTTCTTTTTCGACGATCACATAGTTGACCTCGTTCGGCTTCAATGCCCGGCTCGTAAAAGTGACCGGGGTGGTACACTCCATCATGTTCTTGCACTAGAGTGGCAGAAATGGCCCACTTACTAGCATACACAATGACGATCGGCATTTTCTCCGGATCGAAGTGCTTGAGAATCGGTGCCGTTGCCATCTTGGCCTTTAGCATACCGAAAGCAACCTTTGCACGCCTCATGTGATCCTCTTCCTCCACTTGCGGACAATCTGCGGGCAGATCAGAGTCGCAGCCCTCCCGTAAAGTTCCCGATCTTCTTCGCGCAACATATGGTAGTCGACTTCCCGGAGCTCGTACAGCACGGCCGCGTAAATCGCGAAGTCTTCAATGAAGCGGCTGTAGTAATTTAGGCTCCCTAGGAAGGACTTCATTGCCTTCAGTGATCTGGGAAACGGGAGGTTGCTCAGTGACTCCAGATCCTTGAGATTGGCCTCCAGCCCACCGATCGACACCATATAACCTAAATAGGCGACTTTGGACATGCCCCAAAAACTCTTCACAGCACTGATCGACAGGTTCCAGCGATCGCATGTCTCCAACAACCGTTTGACCTTCTCGCACAGATCGCTCCATGACGATGCAGGGATCAGAATGTCGTCGATATACGATCGCCTCCCCAGAACGGAAGGTCTCCTTTCCCGATCGGGTTCACCCTCTGTAAATACATCATGGTTTTCGGTGGGGTCCCGATCGGTACTGATCTTGAAATGTCCAAACAGTGCGTTGTCGATCAGTCTCTGGAGGATCTGGGGCGCGTTCTTCAAACCGAACGGCATACGATTCCACTCGAACAGACCGAACGGCGTAACAAATGCGGAGATCTCGCGAGCCGGATCGGTCATCGAAACCACCCAAAATCCACTTGCCATATCCAGTGAGCAATACAATAGGGTCTTGTCAAGATCTTCTAGCAGGTCTCTGATCAGCGGCGTCGGGTACACCATAAGCTTGGTCAACCTATTTACCAACCGATAATCGATACACAACCTGATGTCTACACCGTTCTTCTTGATCACAATCACGATCGGTGAGGCCCTCGGCGAGGTCGACGGCTTAATGATCTTGGTGGCCAACAGTCATTTAATAAGGTCAGACAATTTTTCGCGGTACTGTGGCGCCACACGTCGGCACCGCTGGGCGATCGGCTTGGCATCACCCACGTCGATGTCACAGATCGATCCGCGAGCAGCAGGGGGTAAGGCGTTGCCTTTCCCGATCAGCAGATGTTTCTTCTTCCATATGTTCTTCTTTAGCTGATCGATCTGATCGGGACTTTTGACATCTCGATTACCCACTTGCAGATCGTCCAAGGTGACTTCGGGCGGGTCGGCAGACACTTCAGGGAGGACTGCCATCTGGCTCTCCAACTCCTGAATATATTGATCCCCGCCCTCATGGATACAAACTTGATCGTCTTCCGGGCAATATCATCCAAACCGTCTTGATCGGTTGCACACTGCTGTTCCCTATCGGCGGGCTGCTCTTCAACGACATCGATCTGCTTAGGCGCGCCATCGTGGTCCGCCCCAGCAATGCCATGTTTCCCTTTTCCTATTCCCGGCTCCGCTGTCGCCTGTTCTTGTGTCGCCACCACGTTGACGAACCTTGGCTCATCTGCTTGATGGTCCACCGTGTCCGGCGACTGCGGTGCATTTCTTCGAACTAACATGTTCTTTGGGGCTACATAGCTGGGTCGTTCCACCATAGGTGGGGTATCTTCTTCCACTGATCCATCATCGCTGATCAGATCGGTGGTCGCTTGGTATGCCAAGTTCTTCCACTCAACATACCGTCTCGATACGATAGAGACGAACCCCATCTTTCTTGGCACTTTCCCTTCCTCCAGCCACATGCCAACAATAGTATTGTTGTCGAGTGTAAGCGGCTTGTCACCGATATTAGTGACTCGAACAAAATCATATCGGCCGGCGCTCTTCACAAAGGTCGACACCCACCGATCGCCCCTGGTCACCCATAACTTCCTTGATCGAAAACCTTTGTCGACCGGGGTATCAGCGGATTGGCCGACTGGAATGGTGACATCTTGGTCCCACCTGACCAGATCGGTGTGCGATCCGTATAGGGGCCGCCGACCAACTAACTGGATCTGGACCTCATCCGGGAGTGCAAGCACTCCATGAGACAGATCAAGGCGGATACCCGCAGGCACCATGAAATCCATGCCTAACAGGGCATCCTGACCGGCCAGATTGCCAACCCAAGCGATGAATAAATAGACCAACGAACCCGATAGGGTGATCTTCACGCGCGTCCTTCCTTCGGTCATGTAAGATTTTTCACCGATTCCGACGCATTCTTGTCTCTGGGTGTCGTCTATACGACATCCGACCTTACGAGCAAAGGCGGAGTCGATAATCGAGACTTCGGCCTCAGAGTCGAACAACATCGTTGCCTTCTGGTTGTTTATCTTACCACAGGCTTTCGCCTGCTTAAACCATTTGTCGGCCGCATGATACTTCCAGAATCCGCGAGACTCCCCAGGCAGCACATCCAACTGCATGACCACCTTCGATCGGGAATATTCGTCGGTCGTGAGATTGTAGACAGGATGATCCCGATCGACGCAGTCGAGAATGGAACATGTATTGTCGGTTTTTTTCTCCTTGCCGAAATATGCATAGATTCCAAACGTAGATCGCTCGGCTCGATCCAGATTCCAACCTGGCGAGCGTTCTAGTTTAACATCTTCTCTACGTCAGGTGGAAGCATGCCCGCGTGCTTACCCGGCAAATACCACTTGCGCATCATATTGAAGAACTCTTCGATATTACACTGGCCGGCCTCGGGGATCTCTCTACATGACTTGGACACGAAGAGGCAGTGATCGGTGGGGTGGCCGCGTCTTTCGCACTTCTTGCATATCAACTTCTTCCAGTAGTCCCCACCATCATGCTTGCTTGACCCGCAGTGAGAACACTTCTTGCGAGTTCGGTCCGGATCGGACTTGTTCCCACTCCTGCCCTTCCGATCTGCTTGGTTAGGCGTCGATCTGGTTCTTGGGGCAGGTTCCGTGACGGAAACGTGGCGATACTGGTCCTCGTCTGACTCCCTACTGGACTGGCCGCTACTTTCCTCTTCCGATCCAGTGCTGTCTTCAGTCACGATCGCCTTAACAGCACGGGCCGATCTGGTCAGGGGCCTCTTCACCGGGTCGATCTGGGTCTTCGGTCTGTAGCGACCCGATCCAACGGCGACCTTCTCCCTCATGCTGCGTGAGTGTTGCAGCGTCCGCAACGTCTGCTCCACTTCCCCCACATCTTTGAGGCACACCAGAGTGAGCTGATCTGCCAGCTCTTGGTCATCAAGGGTACTGATGTAGTGACCCACGTGCTCCATAGCGGCACCGGTCGGCGGGTTGCCTTCCTTGATCACTATCCGGCGCAAATTGCAGCCACGTTCAAGCGGTGCAAGTACTCAATCGTTTTCTCGTCGCCCCGCTTCTGCATACGATGGTATTTGCGGGCGGTAGGGAATCCGGAGTTGCAGTACTGCCCCTCAAATTCTGAACATAGCAAATCCCAGTCAGATCGGGCATCCCGACCCAACTGCTGGATCCAGGTCGCAGCCGGTACTTTCAGCAGATCCCTGAAGATCAGACACCGTTACTTTTTTGGTTTCTGATCCCGTAAGAAGGCAGACTTGACCCGACCAAGCCACGATCTGACTTGCTCCTCGTCGGCGTCCTTGCCAGTGAAATACTTGAGATCCGTGGTCGCAGCCATGCGAATGCGTGGGATCGCAGTAGATTCGAAATCAAAGGCGGTCGTAGAGGCTAGGTCAGCCCTGCGCGTTCTGCCCGCCCCTGCACCGTCTGACCCATAATGGTCATCCGGATCGCCGATCGACTCCATGTCGAAATCGCTGTTCTTGCTTGATCGGCGCGGTCGGGCTGGCTGCGGCTTGCGTCTTCCTCTGCCAACTGGTTTGCCACCTCGGGTAGCCCTATCCGTTGATATAACTGACTCCATATCCACATTCCGGCAAGTATTGACATTTTGCCGGGCAGATCGGTCCTGGGCATGCGGGCGCGGAGGCGATCGGCATCGGTCTCCCATGAAACGCTCCATCATTGCCTCAAACATGGCTTGGACGTTAGCTTGGGTCATGGGCAGCGTGTTGGTATCCTCCTTTGGAGGTACTGAAACCTGTGGGGGCTCCTGGGGCCCCGACCGGCATGCAGCCCCTTGCTGCCGTACGTCCTTTTTATGCTCTCATGGGGGTACAATCCGCCCCCATGGTCATCCGCTCAACAACGACCTCCAACTACGATGAGCTATTAGAGACAGGTGGAGACTGATAAAGCGACTTATCATCGGAGCACACATCATTGTATGATGCCGTGGCCTCAGCGGCCTTCAATGCCACGGTGGGAGTTGGGCGGTGAACCGCCCCCACCAACGGCACCAAATGATTATGGAGGGTCGACATCGACATCTCCAGCTTCCAAGTGTCCAGATCGAACAGTTTCTGCACGTTGGCGAGGTTTTTCACTTTTATGCCGACCCCAGCCAACATCACCAGCAGTTTCTTCACCAATAGCAACGGCCGATCGCTTTGGATCGGCTCGGTGGTGGGTCCGATAAGGAGACCGGGGATCTGGAGGTTTAAGATCTGCATGACCTGGTCTTCACGAGTAAATCGCTTTAACTCGTGCATGTAATACATCCTGGTCAGGTCTTCTTCCTTGATAACCCCATCCCCGACCTGCGACTTTTCTTCCAAGTCGTCTTCATCGGATGGCATTCTGAGCCTCTGCTTGGGGACCTTGGGAAAATGGATCGGATCGTTCCGATCAGCCTCTAAGTCGTTTTCGTCTTTTATCTTTTCATCAAAACGTTCATTTAAATGCATAGGATCAGGACTTTTGTCCTGATCCTTTCCGGAACTATAGCAAGACTTGCTATAGTCCCGATCGGCTCCGGTGGGAGCCTTATGGGGAGGAAAAAACTTATTAATCCCGATCTGGTCCTCCACCCGGCCAGATCGGACATCGCCATCCTTATCAACAACGAGAACATAAGGCGATAGCCGTTCTTTATGTCCTCTCCAAAACGATTCCACATTTAACTCGTTATAATCGATTCTTCGCGAGATATCACACCCGGTGATATCCACGATCACCAATTGATCCAGACACGCGCACCATTGTGGTGGAGTCAGTTCAAAATCGAACACCGTAGTGTCGAGAACCTG